>LBNU01038831.1:13398-43966 GCA_014162995.1 Artemisia annua
GGAAGGAAGGGAGTGTTGCCCTATCCCTCTCCTATAAATAGGATATTATGTATCACTTTACAAATGTTGGTTAATTTCATATCTTAAGAAAATTCTTGCTCTTTCATCTTTCATATTGTTATTAATCAACCAAGTCTAATTCTCATCTCATTTCTCTTATAAGATTACTTGTGTTTACTAATATGGTGACCTAACAGTAACTATGAGCATGAGGCTAAAAGAAGGTGTTGACAACTGGTCTATTGATGATTTGTTCAACAATCTTAGAGTTTTTGAACAAGATGTCAAAGGAAGCTTAAAATCATCATCCAGTGATGCCAATGCTACCTTTGTTGGACAAGGCAAGACCAGTACTAACAAAGTTAGTTCTGGCAGTTTTAATCCTGGCAGCTATCCTTCCTCTTCTAACAACAAGGAAAGAGATGATTCTGCTGGCTTTGCTAATGAAGTTCTTTACTCTCTTTTTGCAAGAAGATCTGAAGAAAGAGATCTCATACATGATGATCTTGATCAGATTGATGATGTTGATATTGAAGAAATGGATATCAACTGGCAACTGGCCATCATTGCACTCAGGATGAAGAGATTCTTCAAGAAAACTAGAAGAAACATTAAATATAATGGAAATAAGCCAGTTGGTTATGACAAATCAAAGCTTGTATGCTGGAAGTGCAACAAAAATGGTCACTTTGCAAGAGAATGTACAGCAAAGGTAAATTATGGAGAGAAAAAGAAGAGGATGTATCCAGAGGAAGCCCACAAGAAGGAGACAAGCCAGGTTGGTCTGCTGACTATGGATGATGGCATCATAAATTGGGTGGAGCACACTGATGAGGAGGAACCTACAAACCATGCTCTTATGGCCATAAGCTCTAACACTGAGGTATCTCTATGTTCTAAACTGTGTATTGATTCATACAACTATGTTAAGGCTATGTGTGATGAACAAACAAATCAAATAGAGGAACAAGAGATAAGAATACTTGCTTATGAAAATGGTGTCAAAACTTTAGAAGCTCAGGTTGATAAACTTCAAACACAAGTAGCCAATTTAAACCAAAAACTTACTTTTCAGGCTAATGAAATATATGCTAAAGATGAAAAACTGAAAAAGGTATAGGAGAATTGGTGAAAAAGCTCTTAAAGAAAAAGAAGAATTGCAACAGATTGTAGACAAATGGAAAAATTCTTCTAAAAATTTGTCAAAGTTAATAGACAGTGGCATGAGCTCAACATGTAAAATTGGCCTAAGATATGAGATAAAATCAGATAGTGAGGTTCTAAGTTATGAAGAAGAGATGGATAGAAGTATGTTTACTGCTTCTGATACTGACTTGGCTGATTCAATTGAATATAGTAGATTCTTAAAAACTAATAATTACAAAGGAGTTCCACCTCCTTTAAGTGGAGACTATACACCTTTACCTGAGAAGAAGTTTGATGAATCACTATATGTGTATGGTAAAAAAGGACCTCAAGTGCCTGAAACAAAAGTCTCAGAAGATAAAACCAGTGAATACTCCACTTGTCAAACCAATGATAGTGAAGGTTCACTTGGAAACACCTCTGAGTCCTCTGAATCAGAACCTGAAAGTGTGTCAAGTGAAGTATCAAAGTCTGAATCAGTTAAAAGTGATAAACCTGTTGTGTCTGAACCTGAACAAAAACCTGTTGAACCTAGTTGTGAAACTCACTTAAAATCTCCTAGGCAACAAGTAAATAAACCAGAGATACCAAAAAGGGAAAAGAATGATAAATGGAACAGAGTGTTAGGAGGAGGTTATGTATATACTCAGAAAAGATGTTTTGTGTGTAATAGTATTAGTCATTTGATAAAAGATTGTGATTTTCATGAAAAAAGAATGGCTAAGGAAAATGAGTTGAGAAAACAGAAAATGGTTAATACTGGTAATCATATGGTTAAACCTGTGTGGAACAATGCTAACAGAATTAATCATGCTAATCAGTTTGTCCCTAGGCAAGTTCTACTCAACACTGGTAACACAAAAGTTAATTCTGCTTATTCAAGGGTTAATACTGGTCACTCCAAAATTAATTCTGGTAGACCAAATGTTAATACAGGTAGAAACCAGGTTAAACCTGTTGTGCAAAAGGTTAATCCTGCCCATCCCAAGGTTAATACTGGCTATTACAGGCCAAAACAACCAGTTAAACCACAGGTGAATCAAGCTAATCAGAGAAATTACTTTGCAAAATCTTCTTCACCTGTGAGAAGACCTATCTCACAGATGAACTATTTTAATCAAAGAAGAAGTTTTTCTAAATCAAAATCACCTGTAAGGAGACCCACTGGAAATAATACAGCAAAGACTCCAAACTCTTATGTTGTAAAGGATAAAAGAAGGTCTCCTTCTAGAGACTCAGATTACTGGAAATGCGACCCATTCAAAAGAGAACTTACCTATAAGTCCATTTCTAGTATTGATGGATCTTGTTCATACAAGACTTACAAGTATGTAGATCCACAAACTGGACCCAAGCCTGCACGGGCCTGGGTCATCAAGAGAAACTAATCTTTTACTTTTGTGCAGCATCATTCATTACAGGGACTAAGCTATAAAGATGTATTTGATAGTGGATGCTCCGAGCACAAACTAGGTTCCAAGGAACCAATGGACAGCTTTGAAAGAAAATTGTACATCAACCTATTTTTAGCAAGGATTGAAGCCTGGAGGATTGGCAAGGATAGAGGTGGAAAAGTATGGATGATTGCTAGAGCAGATGGCACATCTGAATGTTACAAGAACATGGAAACCTTGGTGAAGTCTTGTGACAGGGAAGATTTAGACACTCTATGGAAACTAGTTCAACTAGATTTCAAGAATGGAGGAAGAGCTGATGTGAAGGCACAAGAACTATATGTGGAGCTTCACAGAATGTTTGCACCAAGTTCTACAGATGTGCACTGGAGTTTTCCAAGCCAAGACAAAACTCTCTTGTGGCAGCTATACATTACAAGTGGAGTTCATCATATCTCAATCAAAGGAGGTGTTGATATCTTTATGCTCACTAATGTGGTGTACCCCTTAAGCACTGAAGTACTCTATGGAATGATGTCTTCAAAACTTCAGTGTGAAGAACAAACTGATGTTGTTGACAACCTTCTTCTCAGCATAGGTGGTCAACTGCTAACTAAGATCTGTGATGAGCTTGATCATTATTCCAAAGCAAAGAAAAGAAAGAGAAATTAACTTTTGAGAAAGCCATCATATCTTTTCAAGGTTATTGCATCATTTTAAGAGACTTGCATTGTGTTTGAATAAGTCACTAGGACATGTGTGTTTCATGGTTTGCAAACATCATGGTTTCTTTTGTTTTGGATTAAATATTTTATACACATTTTCATGCTTAATAAAGTTTTGGTTTCTTAAAATTACATAATACCTAGCTACATTTAAGGGGAGGTTAAATGTATAATTTGAAACAAATAAAGGTGATTAAGATGGGTGCATATATATATATATATCCTCTTTGGACTAACTCTTTCAGGGAAGATATGGATTGCAGACATACAGAGGCTATGTTCGGATTTCTTTTGAGTCACCATTGATCATCTGTTAAGTCGGGTGATTAAGTCTGGTTGACCAAAATTAAGTCTGGCAGTGTACTTTTATGACCGTTAGTACTGGTCATCGGCCCAATGATTTTCACTGCCTAAAATAATACCGTTACAGTTTTGCAATATTCTAGGAGTATATAAAGATAATATTTGATTTTATTTTCAATCTTTATCTTTTATTTTCTCTCCAAAATTATTATAACAAACTAATCAACTATTTTCGGCAAGAAAATCGCATCCTCTGTTTTTCACGTTTGGCTATATAAACTCATCATCAACCCTTTTTTTCAAAACAATACCTTCAAAGCAAACAAAATATTGTGAGATGAAGTACTGTGACAAGCATAATCAAGTTGGGTTTTTGAAGAAACCCAAGGGTAGCGATGACTTCCATGACATTGTGGACTTTCTGAAGGGCTCCTACATAAGGTATGCACTAACACGTCATCCTATCATTAACAATTCCCTAGTCAAACAGTTTTGGCAGACTGCTACTGCTGAAACTCTTGCTGATGGGACTCAAGAGTTAAGGGCAACAATAGATAATATTGTTTTCTCTGTTACTGAGGCTTCTATTAGAAGTAGTCTTCAATTAGATGATGCCTCAGGAATCTCTATGTTGTCAAATAAAAGGATTTTTAAGGGCATGAAGAAAATAGGATACCTTACTGATGGTACTCTTACATTTTGGAGAAGTCAATTTACTCCAAATTGGAAGTTTTTAATTCACCATTTGCTTCAGTGTTTAAGTTCTAAAAGTGGGGGATGGGATCAATTTGGTAGTGGTCTTGCCTCTGCATTGATTTGTCTCTCCAAAAATAAAACTTATAACTTCTCAAAAATGATTTTTGAAGCAATGGTAGCAAATTCCAAAAGCACCACAAAGTTTTTAATGTATCCAAGGTTTTGGCAAATGGTGTTAGATGTGGAAACATTAAACAAACTTCAGTATACGGTCATCCCTTTTAAAAAGAAGGTCTTTGCAAACATGAATAGGAGTTTTAAAGGGAAATTTAAACCCTTGCTCCCTGTTATGCTGCCTGGTGGTACTGACAATGCAGGTACATCATCATCCTCTGAAAGTGATGACTCATCTCAACCAATGGATATTCCTGATGTCCCTATCCCTGAACCTGGTTCATCCAACTCCCATCACACCTTGCCAACTTCCATTACATCACCACACCAATCTCCACAAATCCATACCCACACCACAACTCATGAGGAGGACCAATCCTCTGCAAGCAAGGTTACTCTTACACAACTTGCTGATAAAATAGAGGGGCTTGAAACTGAGTTAAAGGAAACAAAGAAATCTATGGGTGCTACTATTGAACACTTGGTCAGGAAGGTGGAAAGGATGGAAAGTGCAATGAAAGCTTCTGGTATGGTGTTCAATGATGTTGAGGATACTTCTATTGAAAATTCTTCCAAACAGAGGAGGAATTTGGCTGATCAAGATCTTCAGACCCCTATCAAGGACAAACCTCCTCAAAATTCAGAAGTTAGTCCTGAAGGAATGGAAGCAGCTGACATTCTAATCAACAATCTCAGTCAAAGTCAGCAAAAGAAATTATTGAAAAAGAAAGTGGGAATAGAAGGGGTTGAGCCTACTGATGTTTTGGTCAAGTCTGCTGCAGAGGTTAAGTCTGCTATGGTTAAGTCTGGTACAGAAACACAGATTAAGTCTGTCAGTGAAGTTGGGGTTTCCACAAGAAGAGGAGGTAAAGGAAAGCAAATCATGGTGGAAGAAGCTCCTCTGCCTAAGAAAACTAAGAGACAAGAAAGAGAAGAAGCAGCAAGTCTAGCTGAGATTGAAAGAATCAGGCAGAGGATCAAGCTGAGAAAGCCAGACTGGAAGCACTGCAAGATAAAGATGCTGAATTGGCTAGAAAATTAGCTGAGGATCTCAACACTACTAAGCAAAAAAGACCAAAAAGATGACTGAAGAACCATATAAGCCAACCCAGGATGAGATCAAGCATATGATTGCCACATATCCTGAAATAAGGAAAAAGGCTATTGAACTTTTTGCAAACCAAGATCTCAATGAGGAACAGCAGACAGCACAACTTGTGGACTTTATCAATATGAAGAATAATCAAGCTCTGGATGTTATGATCAGTTCACTAAGAAGTTCTAAACAGAAAAGGAAAAATCTCTCAGAAAGTGAAGTGCTATATGGAATGAAGAAGTATTTGTGCAATCAGTGTAACTGGAAGATGTCCCAATTTCGAGGCATGACACCAGGACAAATAGAGCTAGCCTATTACATGGGATACAGAAGAAATATACAATTTCTCCCTATGAACTCAGAAAAAAAGAAGCACAATATTATGGACTTAAAAGACAAGGCACTGCACTTCAAAAGGAGGATCCCAAGAAAAGAAAAGCAGGGGAATCTTCTGAGATGACTACATCTGAAATGGTCATTGATGTTGATAATATTGCTGAGTTTATGAAAGATCTCCCTGAGATAAAGGAGGAAGAGGATGAAGAGCCAGTATTAAGAAGAACCAACAGAAAGATCACTGGAAAAAGGGAATCAAAGACAGCTGATGAAGAAAATGTGCAAGAATCTTCCTCAGAATCTCAAACCATGGAAACCATGACACAAAGTTTGAGGACACCTTCAAAAGTTGTAAACTGGAAAATCATCAAACAAGGAAACAACAGAGCAGCATATAGAATCATAAGAGAAGATTACGCTGAGAATTTTATTTAAACTTCCCAGCTATGCTGCATGAATTAACAAGGAATGATTTGAAGGAATTGTACAAGCTCATGGTGACAAAATATGGAGATGGTGTACCTGAGGATGATTTTGAGAAAGTTCTTCTGGGAGACTTAAGAGTTATGTTTGATCCACCAAGCAAGACAAATGATATCTGGAAAGTAACTCATTAACAAGAAGTGAGACATTGGAGGTATTTTCTACTTGTGCAGTTCACTGTCTAACATTGAAGACTGCACACATTTATATGCTTGCAGAGGTGGAATATCCAATCCCTCCTAGAGTTTGTAAAGCTATGCTACAAAAGAAATTGCTAGGAGATAAGGAGGATGAAACAAGAGATCAGCTTTTGGAGCTCATTGAAAAACAGTCTAAGCAGGAAACTGCTTAGAGTGTTTGAAAGAATTTTCAAAAGTTTCATGGGATTGAGGTAGAATGGGGTCATTTGGTGAAGGTGCTTGGCACTGACACAACAAATGGTTATCATTCCACCATGTCTAACCCACATAAGGACTGGCTAATCCAAGAGCAAATGCCTCTAGGTAAAGATACCTCAAATCCGTTTATTACTGAAAATTTGCCAAAAATTGTATGGTATTCAACTCACCATATCTGTTATAGTGAAGAGTTGACTAGCCCACAAGGTTATTGCTTGTGGTAAAGGTAGTGGAAAAACCATAATTGGTAATCAACTCACCAAGATGATGACTGCATTCCATCAAAGAGTTGGCTAGTCCAAAAGCAAACGGCTTTTGGTAAAGACATATCAAATCCGTTGATAGCTGGTGGTTTGCTAAAAATCATATGGTTATCAATGTACCATAGTATTAACACTGAAACATTGGCTACTCCAGAAGTGATGGCTATCTGGTAAAGAGACATCAAATCCATTAAATTTTCAATGATTCACCTCTCACAGGAGTTTACACACCTGGAAGTGATGAGAATAGTATGAAACTTTTGATTTGATGAATAAATTGTCAATGTTGCTACAAAGATCAAGTGGTACTCAAGATTTGAAGGCTGCTGCAATATCTCAAGATTCAACAAAAGTTGTAGCTCAAAATAATTCCAATGGAGCTTACATTCAAAATCCTCAAAGCATTTCTGAAGAAAGGAACTTGAAGATCATGGAGCATGAAGATCAAGTTAGGGGAGGATTTTTGGGAATTATTTGTAACAGACTTAAAAGTCTGAATAGTCTAGTTAAGTCGAGTAGGTTTTAGTTAAGTCTGCCAGTACAAAGTTAAGTCTGGCCAGATTAGTTAAGTCTGTTTATGTTCAGTTAAGTCTGTTTTGCTGAACAAGTTAGATATCTTAGGAGATATTATAGGAAAGGATATGCACACGGTTAGATATCTTAGGAGAAGATATGCATGAATCCTTTCACACGTTTTGTAGAATTAGGGTTTCCTTATAGTATAAAAGGAACCCTACGGCATTGAGTTCTATGCCAAGTTTTCAAGAAATTAATAGAAAACAAAGTTTGTAATTCTCTGTGTTGTTCTTACTGCTTGTGTTAACATTCCGCATTAAAATCAAGTATACATTGTTTAGAGTTTCTCATATAGATAGTTTGGATTTATCCAAGGTGTCTATTGTCTTATAAAGGCTGCTAAGATCCAAATATTTGGACCTACATAAAGTTTGGGTGATTTTTCCAAGAGGGGTTGTAGGAATCACCGTAAGGGTTTGGCTCGGGTTTGAAAGTGTACCACTTTTCTCCCGCACCGTCGGTACGCGAGGATGCGTAGTCTGCAAAAGCTTGTTCGAGGAGTTCCATGCAATCTCGAGTGTCGTGGGGACCACTACAATACTCACCTGAAGAAGTGATTTTGTTCACTTGGCTTGAAGGTTTAGGAGCTTCGTAGGATTTCATTAGATACTTGACTTGGTCCTCAAGTTCCATGATCCTACGGTCGAAAGTGCTTAAATTATTCGAAGGCAAAGATATTGCCTTGACCGTTTTGTTCAAATCACGGGGATCATTCCAACTTTCGTTGTCATAGAGAGCAAGATCTTCTATGAGTTCCCATGATTGTTCCGCACTTAGATCACGTAGCTTGCCACCGGCCGCTTGGTCAATGGTTTACTTCGAGGGGATATTGATATGGTCATAGAAAATTTGGACTTGGAGCCAAAGGTCTATGCCATGGTGAGGGACTTGTTAGAGTAAGTCCTTTAATCGAGTCCNAGCTTCGTAGGATTTCATTAGATACTTGACTTGGTCCTCAAGTTCCATGATCCTACGGTCGAAAGTGCTTGAATTATTCGAAGGCAAAGATATTGCCTTGACCGTTTTGTTCAAATCACGGGGATCATTCCAACTTTCGTTGTCATAGAGAGCAAGATCTTCTATGAGTTCCCATGATTGTTCCGCACTTAGATCACGTAGCTTGCCACCGGCCGCTTGGTCAATGGTTTACTTCGAGGGGATATTGATATGGTCATAGAAAATTTGGACTTGGAGCCAAAGGTCTATGCTATGGTGAGGGACTTGTTAGAGTAAGTCCTTTAATCGAGTCCATGCCTCGTAGAGGGTTTCGCCTTGACGTTGTTGGAACGCTAAGATGTCATTCCTTAGCTTTGTGGTTCTCCCCGGTGGGAAAAATTGAGCAAGGAAGCGAGTGGTAAGATTGTCCCAAGAGGTGATGGATCCTGCGGGTAGACGTTCTAGCCATTGACTAGCTTGGTCTCGCAGAGAGAATTGGAAGAGACGTAGTCGGGTAGTCTCTCGAGTGTCAACATCAAGGTCTATGGAATCTACGATCTTAAGAAAGTCCTTGAGGTGTTGATTTGGATCTTCGGAACGAAGTCCATGGAATGCACATCCGCTTTGCACCAACCGGATGGTGTCGGATCGCAAGAGAGACACATTGGCTCCTTGGGTGAGCTCAATGGTGTTTCGATAGCCTTGGTGGCTAGGACGGGAGTATTCTCCTAAAGTACGAGCTCTAGGAGGTGGTTTTGGTTGAGGTGGGTTGTTGGGATCAAGGATATTACCACCTTCCATGGTGTCGGATGGTAATGGTTACGAGCAAAAACACGAAGAAAAAGATAGATTAAAGAAAACCTAGAAAAATAAAAATAAAAATCTCACTAGAAAGGATTCTAATGAGTAGACCTAAGTAAAAATAAATTTTCAACCTAAACAATAACTATTCCCCGGCAGCGGCGCCAAAAACTTGATGTGTGGGTTTTGCAACCTTTGCACTTAGGTTTTACCTCTCAAGGGATCTTGAGAAGCTTACAACCCCCACCAGGCAGTGTACCTGACCGATGTAGCATAGTGAAGTGGCAAGCACCGGGGGATTGATCGTTATCTCGGGGAATAGTGTCGTTAGGCTTGAAAAGCTACTCTAATTAGGTCTAAGGGTTGAGGGATGATTCTTTTTGTATTTTTATATTTTATGAAAGCAAGTAAAAATCTCGGTTTTTGGAAGAGTGGGCGGAATTAGTTGCTAGTCAACTAACCCAAATAACTACTTTTGCAAATAAAATAAAATAACAAGAAAAAGTAAATGGTTGTGAAACTTATATGAGAGAAATATGTGTTTACTTAGATTTCCTTACTCCCTAGCTATCTTTTATATGTTAATTGGTTTGTTGTAATTGTGTGGATGACGGGTTGTATTCCTTTAAACCATTCGTAGGGCCGTGTACGATCTTCCCTAACTCTATAAGCTCCTACTTCACTCCTATGTCGAGCCGACTAAAAGCTCCTAACATGGGATCATTAGAATTCGCTCATGCATTAAATACAACCAAATAATCGTAGTACACATCCGATTCATGTTTCTTAAGACGTTCAAGCAAGTTACCGTATAGGAGGTTAGCCAGTTTTCTTAAGCCTAACATCGACTTCACCCACCCACAATAATCACAAACAAACCAACAACATATAATCAATAGCTAGGTTTCATTAGATCTAAGCAAACACAATAAAGACCTAGCCTAGCATGTTAATTGAAAGACAAGCATAAGATATAATCACACAATACATAGACATATTGAATGATTTGGAAAAGACTTATCTTCAATTAAGCATCCAAGTTTCAAGGGTGGAAAACCCTCAAAAATACAGTAGAAAAATGAGCTAGGGTTTCTTCCCAAAAGTTGCACACTAATGAATGAAAATTGGACGAATATTTATAGAATTTACAATCTGATGGCGTCACCTTATAGGGCGTGACGCCGTCACCTCGCCGCCAAAACACTATTCGGATTGCTCAGATCCACTTCTGACGCCGTCCCCTTATAAATCTTTCTAGGCCGTCTCCCTTTAGCGTAAAACGTGATGACCTACATTTTGTAACACGTGACGTCGTCACGTATTAAATCTCCAAAATCTTTCTGGGGCGTCTAGTGCAAAAATCATCCACCTTGTTGTCAAAGCGTGACGCCGTCACCTGGTAGAACGTGACACCATCAGGTACAATTTCCAGCATATTTTGAGACTTTGTCATTTTCTTCACTTTTATGCTCCAAAAACGTCCAAAATGCTTCCTTTTCCATATTTCTTCTCCAAAGTACCTAAAATGACAAAAGGAACGATTTAAGGCAATATTTGATCAAATAATTACGGATTAGGGCTTAAATGACCCCCTAAAAGCGTAACACTTTTCGCCTCATCATTAAGCTTAAGAAAACTGGCAATACTCCAAATGGTAACATGCTTGAAAGTCTTAAGAAACATGAGTCGGATGTGTACTACGGCTAAATGGTTAAACTTAATGCATAAGCCACTGTTTATAATCCCTGTGATTTGGGCGCTTTACGCGTCGTTGTAGGAGGAGATAAGAGCTTATAGAGTTGGGGAAGATTGTACACGCCCCCACGAATGTTAATAAAGACTAAAACCCGGAATCCACGCAATTGTAGCAAACCTATCAATTAATAAAAGATAACTAGGGAGTAAGGAAACCTAGGTAAACACGTTTGTCTCCATATTAGAAGTCTCTCACTTTTATTTTCTTGTTATTTTATTTTTATTGCATTAGTAGCTTTTGGGTTAGTTGACTAGCAACTAATTCCGCCCACTCTTCCAATACCCGAGATTTTTACTTGCTTTCCTTAAAACATAAAAATACAAAAAGAATCATCCCTCACCTCTAGATCTAGTTTAATCCATTTCAATCCTAACGAACACTATTCCCCAATTAGAACGATCAATCCCCCGGTACTTGCCACTACACTATACTACATCAGTCAGGTACACTGCCTGGTGGGGATTGCAAGCTTCTCAAGATCCCTTGAGAAGTAAAACCTTTTGCGTAGATGCAATCCACGCATCAGTATGTGTGTTTTTTGTGGAGAAGCGGAAGAGACCTCAGATCACTTATTTTTGGCTTGTAGATTGGTTGACGGAGTGTGGAACGGAATAGCGTCGTGGTGCAAGATATATCCTTTCTTTGTTTTTTCGACTAATGATGTGCTCCAGATTGTTAAACATGTGGGGGGATCGAAGGCCAAGCAATACATATTATATGGCGTTATTATTTTGACATGTTGGCGTATATGGAAAGCTAGAAACGAGAAGATTTTTACAAGCAAAGATAGGAATGTGGCTCAAATTATCTCGGATGTCAAGTCATTGGGTTACCTTTGGTTTAGAGGTAGACATAAAAGGGGGTCAAATTATCTCGGATGTCAAGTCGTTGGGTTACCTTTGATTGGTGTAATTTTTATTTTCCTATGATGTAACGTTTGGTTTCGCGGGTTATCTCTAGCTTGGAGATGCCCGTTTGGTTTGCTTAATGAAATTCACTTTCCAAAAAAAAATTTGTTTGATTTTATTTGGTAAGATTGTTGAAACATGACGAGTGCATTAATGTTGTAATACTTGACTTTAAATAAAAGATTTCATTTCCTACTTTCACGCCAATTAACAAATCCCTAACTTATAGCATTAATTAAAAGATGTGACAAAAAGGAAAATACTAAAAAATAAAGTATAAAAAATAGTTATTTATACTTCATATAATGGAGGAACAACTTTTTCTCCTAATATGGAATACAAATTAATATACAATATGTATGAATGATTAATGTTATGTATAATAAGTTAAACAATAGTTCTTACACATAATTATTTAAAATATTTATTAATGTAACTTTAATGACAATTTTTTGTTTGGTTATTAACATTCAAGAATTGCACATACACAAAGCATTTATTATCTATGTGTGTATATTAGTAAAAGTTTAGTGAAGTCATGAACATTTTGCTAATAAATCTGATTAAAAAGAATCGTATAAGTTAAAGTGCGAAGATTTTCATATGATTATAAGTATGAAAATGTGTAACTTTTAATACCGCAATTTATATTTTATTAAACGATGTCATATATAGATTTCCTAATCATATATTGCATGTACTAATTTATACTTCTCTATGTATACATGTTATATAACATTGTGACAAATATTGCACAATATCTACTGACTAGGAAGTATCTTTCACCGCCAGTCATGACAACCTCATAATACTACTGACTAACGTTTGCGTATCGTCATTGCATCGTGATGCACAAGTACTCTGACATTTTTAATATGCAACAGTGTGCAATAAATTTATCCCCTAAAATTCTCGCCATGCGCAAAGTTATTCTCACGAAAACATGTATTGAAAAATATTGCTCGCCAAAGAATTAAGTTACAGGGTATCTGTCGCCACAACGCCCAGATACCCTGCTAGTTATAATAGAACTAAGTCTAAGTTTAGTTGGGCGACTTGGATGTAAATCCTATGAGTGTTATTATGCAATTGTTTCCTTCTAGCTCCTTGTTAGAATTGAAAAAATGATAACAATGTTGATTTATCCGCCAAGCATTTCGAATTTAGCGTATTATGTTGTTTGTATAAATATTTGATTTGGCATATCATTTAATCAATGGTTACTCATAAGCAAGGTTGAAATTTTGACGAAATAAATCTTGTGGTTTATGAATAATTATAAATATTTGATTTGGCATATCATTTAATCAATAGTTACTCATAAGCAAGGTTGAAAATTCGACGAAATAAATCTTGTCATTTATGAATAATTAATTAGAATAGTTTTTCACAGGTTAGAAGGATATGCTGTATGGATTATAATTTATAAGGATGAAATATAATTGCTCTAATAACCTATGACAATGTTTAAGTAGTATAGTTTTTATCTTTTAGAAAATTAAATAAAAGCAAATCGTGACAACAAACTCAACATAGCATTCTCAAAACAAGTGTATTAAAGGATCAATAACACCAAAAACATTCTTCTAGTTTTAACTTTCATAAATAAATGGATGAATTGAATCATCATTAACAATTATAAATGCAAGCACATTTATAAGGGCCCCAAGGAGCAATAAATTGGCACTCTCCATTGCCATTGTGTTTTTCATAGCATTGTTTACGGCAATCTGGTAGGTAACAATCATTCGGGTTCAATATATCGGTGCATCTTGGTTGGCTTTCGACCATCGAAACTCCAACTGCAAAAGAAACAAAGAGCAAGAAAACGACACGTTACAAATAACAATCTTATATTACTAAAAACAACAACATTGTTCAATCTATGGCAGGATTTAGTAAAACAAGATTGAAAACTAAGTTAACAAACCTATGATAACAAAAAGTAGCAAGAAGCAAAAGTTTGTAGACTTTGCCATAATATTTATACAGAATTACAATTTACGATCACTTTAAGATGGTGTTTTGAAAATGTATTGCTTTAGTGAATGATTATGTTTAGTTTATATAGGCCAAGTTCGTATCTTTTATTTAATGTTTACATAATCACAACCTTTTACAAAAATATTTAATGCAAAAATAACTAGCAAATGTAAATATAGCGTTTCAAAACTATTATTCAATCACCTTCAAATTTAGAAATTATTGATTTAGTGTTTGAAAATGTCTTGCTTTAGTGAATGATTATGTTTAGTTTATATAGTATAATCATTACTCAAGTAACAAAAATTTTGAAAAAAAAAATAAAGATACTATTTATATTATATTCTAGGATCATCTTCTAATTCAAGACTTGATTTCAATCTTTATATATAATTCCCTACAAGCTTTTGAACTTAATGTAAACTAGAAGGGTACATGCGCAATGCGCCGGCGGATACCTGATGATTATTTTTGTGGCGAGCAAATGTTTTTTATTTTAAACCTTTCTTATTTAACATGTCCAAAATACTTTATAACGTAGTAGATATATATTTTTCAAAAGTAGAACGTCTAAATAATTAATAGTGTAAATATTTAGCACTTTTATTTTCTAAATTTTCTCATTAAATTGGTGGTTATAAGTTTAGTGAGCTATAAACAATTCTATTAAAATCTAACTATCTTATAATGGAGGAAGGTCTACTATTAATAGAAATACTTAAAATTAAGCAATACAACTTCTAAAGCTATAAACAACCAATACTACTTATAGAAATTCCACTCATATTTAATTCTATCATACAATTAATACTAACATTAAATACAATAAATAAAACATTATGTACATTAAATACAATTAATTACCTGGTCAATAAATACAATTAATGCACTTATTAAAACACCCCTTACATAAGAAATACAAATTATCAAGCATATTGTACAATCAACTTAAACACAATTCATGCATTAAATGTCACTAATACAAATAATAAAGCACATTATACAAATATTCAAGCCCGAACGGGCAACGGGTCAAATGGGCTCGAGCCCGAACGGGCACGGGCCAAACAGGCTCGAGCCTGAACGGACATGAGCCAACGGGCTCGAGCCCGAACGGACACGAGCTAAACGAAAATTTTGATATCTGTAAATTTGTTGACAAAAAGTACATAATAAGCTAAAATACATGATTCACCGGAAAATTTTATTTCAGGGTACTCGCCGTCGCAACGCGCGAGTACCCTGCTAGTATATTATTATTAGAGGGGTTACTATATAGTTTAAATGAGACTTAAATTTTCAAATTTTACATTAATTTTTTAATGTTCCTTTTATAGTAATGTTTTTTGTTTTAAAATTTTAAGATTTTCTTTTATAGAAAGTCTAAAATCCTTTATAGTGTAGTATAGATAAATAAGTTCTAAATTTGAAGGTGAATGAATAATAATTTTGAAACACTATACTTACATTTACCGGTTATTTTTGCATTGAATATTTTTGTAAAAGGTTGTGATTATGTAAACATTAAACAAAAAGATACGAACTTGGCCCGGGTGTCATAGACCTTTCACACGCGTTATTACGTTGAGAGGACAATTGTAACTTTGTCTAGTTAGTAGGCTAAAATATTTTACAAGTGCACCACTAGAAATTTTGTTCTTTCTACCATTTTTTATAACTCTAACACCAAGTATATTTAGTGAAAAGGTTTATATCAAGAAAAAAAACTGAATTTGAATGATACATCAATACTGTTATTATAATTTTCTTTATTAGACATCAAACATGTACATTGGACAAGTAATTAATTTAGGAGCATTCACCCATTATCACTTTTCACTGGAAATGTTTATTGACCGGTTAAGAGTTTGAAAAAAAAAAAAAAAAAAAATAGATAAAGTTTCAACCCCAACTATTGAAACATATGCTCATTACTTGCAGGAAGTTCTTGAGAAAAAGTCAATTGGCATAAAAACATATGAATGAGGTTAGAGTTTCTCGACTCTAAGCTTTTTTGAGGAGTAGCATTGCGGTAATAATTGTAAGTACCATTGTTTTATATACCATTAAGCTAATTACTTTAGTTCATCTATGACATAATAGATTCTTACACACGTCTTGGTAAGAATAAATAAATAAATAATGGTGACCCAAACCATTTTTTTTATTGATATGTTGTTTTGTGTTAACTAGTTATAATGCCCGCGCACGCGCGGGTTTTTTTTAAAATTTTTTTGAATCATATATTTTTATTTATTAAAAAATAAATAATTTAATCTTTGTTTTGTTTGATTTATGATGTTTAATTATAGTTTTTTATTATTAAAGATAATTATTTAAAAGTTTTAATCCTATTGTTAATTGTTTCTTATCTATATTTTTTGTATTTATCTTCTACTTGTATTATGGATAAATATAAAATGTTACCTAATAAAAAAATAATCTTTTTTTTTTAAATTATATTATTACTAAATAAAGTATGGTTTAGTTTTTTTGAAATGAAAAAATCCCCAATTGAGGTTTTGTTTTATTATATAAAAGATGATTTGCTTTAAAGAACCAAAAATCAACCTATGATGCATCAAACATTTAAGAGATCATACAAGTGCCCGTTGTAAAATCCATGCACAAAATGCACGAACAATGTGCTATAGTGATTTGTCCTGCGACTTCAGGGCTGAGTGCATCTCATGGTAAGCAGTCAGTATGGAATATATTCAGATGAAACAAAAAGAAAACAAACTCCATGACGAAATGTAGCAAAGAAGAGTGGTTTAATCGGTAAAAAAAAAAAAAAAAAAAAAAAAAAAAAAAAAAAAAAAAAAAAAAAAAAAAAAAAAAAAAAAAAAAAAAAAAAAAAGAGGAGGTACCAACCATATAAGAGTATAAGACACATTAATATATGACGATAATAAAAACTTGGGCTCACTTTTATACCCAACTAAGCCTCATATCATATCATAACAAACTCATATGTAACATACACGTAATAAGCAAACAGTATATAATAAACGAGCAAACCACGCAACATCTCCCAAAATCATTGGATGTTTAAAGCCATGAATAAGTTCTGCTTCCGAGCATGCTCCGGGATAAGCCTGTGGACAGTCTCTCTAGAAATGCCAGCAAGTTCTACAACAACCAAAAACAAATTTGATGAATACAAAAATCATGAGGAGTGGACATGTAGTCCTGATTTAAATGGAAATAGTCCAAAAACACTCGAAACAATTTTAGAGTTTTAATAGGATGTAAAGAAAACTTATTTGGGTAAAACAGTTGTCAAGAAAACAGCTAGATTAGTAGGGTATGCAAAATCCAATTATCCAACCATGCGTTACCACTAGCTTGTCAGGTGTGTCAAATGGGTTCGGTGAGTGGTCAATATAAATTTGGGACAAAATGAGTTGTTTTGGTATGGGTCAAAAGAGTATGTCGACGGGCAAACAAGTTTTTCTAGTTTTTACAAATTGGTATGGGTCAAAAGAGTATGCGCCTCGCCTACGTGAGGCGTGCGCTTTCGCCTCATCGCCCCGCGCTTCGGTTTTTTTACCCTTTAGCACAACGGAGCGCTTCGCGCTTTTTAAAACCCAGCGGGCAAACAAGTTTTTCTAGGTTTTACAAATTGCTTACTGTTATATATGATACCTTATTATAACATCAATAATAAATAAAAGAGTGGGGAAAAAGATTTAGGAGCTGTAAGCATTTATAAAACACCTTGGCGGCTTTCAAACCATTTAACCCGTTTCCATATTAACTGAATTTCTCATTTGATCCATTTGACATATTAGGGATAAACCAACCCAAATGGACCAAAATAAAAATGAGTCAAAATTGCTACCTCTAGTTAATAGGAGGCTATAATAGTTAATTGTTCAGAAGAGAGTGTTACCTTGAGGTTTAAAATTAAAGAGTGGAGGAAGGGGTCGATTGTTGGGAAGACGGGTATTTGGGTCCCTCAATTCATCAAAGAAGGGATGAACACAAGCTTCCAGCTACAGAATGAAAATGTTAGGAAACAATAAATAGTCGATCACAATCACTACTTCATCAATGATCTAATAAGAATGAAGCTTCATAAAACTAACTTACAGCAGTGCAGCGTAAATTGGGTGAATACTGGAAAAATCTACAAACTAGATCCACTGCTTCAGGAGGTAAACGCTTCTGGAAAACCTGAACAGCATAGCAACTTAAAAGTTACAATGTGATTTTTTAAGTTCAAACTTACTTATATAGTCAATTTCATAAATAAACATCATTTCTACATCAAAATCTACACATATGTTTCATGACCGGAAAATTAGCCCCTCGGTTCAAATGATTTATGTGGCAAAAAAGTCAAACTTTACAAGAATGGGGCACTAAACTGACTGACAGGCCACATAAGATTTCCCACAATAATGTTTTAAAAAGCACCAGGCATACCAAATATACCCTATTTTCCAAGCACCAGCCTTAGGCCATGTTACCTAGCATTTAAAGCACCAAAAGATCTACTGATGCAGCATATGCAATCAACTTTAGAGCTTACCTTGTGCCAAGGATGAGGCTTTATCTGAGGGAACCTAAACTCGGTGTAGTTTGGATTCATACACTTTATCTCCTCTCTTGTAGGTGTCCCCAAAACCTGTACAGGCAATTAAATTGCGATTAGACACAACATTTCAAGGTTAATTAATTAAGGTAGGATCTTCAATATTTCTATAACTAATATGCAATATATTAATACTATTACCATAAAGCCTTATGGTAATCATATTATGAAAAAGTAGCAATTTTTACCATAATTTACCACTACACAAATGAAACTGTAGATAATAGAATCAATAGATGTTATGTTTAATTTACTATTGAATTAGGATTGAAGTCAGGAGAGACGGCTGCCTCGTGAAAGCATATCCAGTTTGTACTTCATTAGAATTTCATTTAATTTCAATAAAATATTATTTAGGTCCAATCAACTAAAATCGTTATAATGGGTCGACAAATACCCCATTTTTACTCAAATCCTAATCCCTCATATAAATCAGGATAGAAAAGACGAAATTTTATGGCTGGACAAAACGAACAAAGTGGTAGAATTTTCCACTAAAAGTGTTTGGGCAATAATTCGGCAAGGAGTGTCTTCCCTCGTATAACATTGTTCAGTTTTCTTACTGTATCCTGAAGCACTCCTTCATGCTATGGTTGGTGATGGGAAGAAGGCTGAAAACACAAGATCGGATGAAAAGGTGGGGCTACAATTGATTAACGACAAACATTCAATCATCCTTACTATGCAAGAGTCAACAAGAAGATCATGAACACCTTTTCTTCATATGCCCATTTTCTATGGCAATATGAAATGCGCTCAATTCTATAATTAATATGGATAACATTTCAGAAGTATGTGAGGATATTATAGCATTTATACAAGCGAGGCGCAAAGAAAGAAAACCATCTTCAGCATTGTTAAAAGACTTGTGTTAGGGGCTGCAGTGTATGCTATTTGGCAAGAGAGAAACGCCCGTATTCATACAAAGATAACCAAAATACCTTTAGGCGAAAAAAAAGTAGATTGTTAGGCAATAGATCGTGTCCTTTAAGCTTAAGAAGACAAACAGCACATTCATGATAAATGCAAGATGGTCATTGGGTAAAGACTTTGGAGCTGGAATAGAAGTTGGGTCGATGTGTTCAAACATGTCGCGGGGATTTTTTTGAATTGGTTACAGTGGGTTTGCCGCGTTTCTGCGGTTCTTACACATGTCGCACCTATATGCCCTGATTAATATGGTCGTGATATGCTGAAAAGAAGCTTATGGTCTTCTTGGTTTAGTTCTTTTCGCTCCTGCAGTTTGTCTAGAGTGGTTTGTTAGTTGGTCCTTGACGTGTGTGTCTATCATTTTGGTCTCTGCCGTTTAATGTGGCTTGTAAGCTAAACTCATGATGTAAAGTTGTTCGATATTAATATATTCTCTGGGGCAATTTCCCGTCCCCCCCCCCCCAAAAAAAAAAAAAAAAAGTCTACTAAGTTATTTAACAAAAACATAAATGGTTCAAAGAAGTTGCATCAACTTACCTTGATAATCTCAACCAATTGATCAACACCACTTTCTCCAGGAAATAGAGGCTGTAAATAAATGAAATTAGATATATTGATTGAAATGAATGTTAACATAGTTTTGAACTAAAAGTACCTGGCCAAGTAGTAGCTCAGCCATCACACAACCTGTTGACCATATATCTATAGCTGTTGTATATTCTGTAGCACCAAATATAAGCTCTGGAGCACGATAATATCTTGAACAGATATAGGAAACATTCGGCTCTCCTTTCACCTGGAAAATGAATTAAAGATATTAAGGAATAGGATACATAACGTCTGAACACCACCAGTATGCAATGTTTACAAGACTTACTAGAACTTTAGCACTTCCAAAGTCGCAAATTTTCAGCTGATGTGTGTGTGGATTCACCTGAAAGTAGAAACAATTAGCATCTAGTCCTTACAATAGTCAATAAATAAGACTGCAATGCATTTAACAAAGACGCAGTTCTAGCAAAAATGTTCATTAAAGACTAGATAATTCTTTAAAATGTAGCCCGCATTGGTCAGAAGTTGTCCAAAGTGTTATTAAATGTAAAAATCCTCCTACATTGGTTCTTTAAAATAACTATATTACAACATAAGTTTCTAATATAATAGAATCTTACTATATTATATGTAAACTATTTATTATGCTAATAAAAATGAACAAGAAAGTGTTGATGGGTCTGCCTGACCCGATCCATTTGGACCATTATTCAAGAGTTACCCGACCTGATTACCCAACCTGTCCCTTTTTCCCATCTCTAAGTTTAACAAGCTAATAAATCACAACTATAAAAAACCATAGTCACATGGTATGTTAGAATGCTGAATGCCCATGTTTTTGTTCTGGATACCACGTACCAAAACGTGGTACGTTTGTGTTTCGGAACGTTCGTGATCGCAATCTGGAACGCTGATTTTAAGGTTCCAAAAAAAGTTAGTTCAGCGTACCATAAACAATGACCAATGACAATGTGTTCGGCGACCTCATATATTGGGAAAGTCAATTTAGAGTGCTAACTGGGTAAATTTTTTCTTCATTGGTTGGATTTTGAAGTCTATTAATTGTTTTTGAAGGATCTAAAACAATGTAAAAGTTTTTTGAATCAAGACTTCATTTAGAGTTTAACGACTCCATCCATTGTTTGTGAGTTTTGAGAGAATTTGATAACATCTAATTGGTCTCGCACATCAAATTATAAAGATGTAGGAAATTATTAGTATGTATTAACAGGTTAATAAGGCACATCGTATCCAAATATATGGTACATCGAACCAGAGCGATCCGAAATGAGCCTACCCCCATCGAGCCAAATTTTTAGAATACCGCGAACCCATACACTCCTAGTTCCACGTGACTATGATAAAAACACCTTAATAAACAATCAATTTCCTTTCAAATGGTTACAATATAAATCCTTGAAACAGAAATCTAACGAATAAGAACAGTTAATGCAATTAACATAGCAAATTCATTTTACGTGCATAATCATGTAAATAATCACATTATAACTAGCTCAAGGTTTAACAAAATGAGTATCCATTCATACTCAACTTGGGAAAAACGAATAAGAGCATCCATGGGTAATCACAACTTGTGAGTAATTTAGATATACATTTAGTAACTCAAGTACAAGAGTATCAAATAATCATCATAAACTGGGGATGCACTACATATCTTAGATAACGAAAACCAAATCAGGGTAGAGAATTCAATGGAATTCTAGAAGAGCCTTTACCCACAAAATACATACAAAAATAAAGCAACCCTAGATCTCCGGTTATTAATGCAAAAGCTAACGCCTATGCATTTATGATTGCAGATGTCATGATCCAGAACACGACAACATAAAAAGCAGAAAGGTTCTATAAATACGTAGGCAATGAATTTAATAAAAATAGAAGATATCAACTCATAAATCATTGAGTCTTGGAAAATAATCTTACAAGTAGATTCTGAGGTTTGATATCACGGTGACATATCCCAATACAATTATGTATATAAGCAAGTGCCCTGCATATCTGCAGCCAAAAGTATAAAAATATTAAGAAAACTTGTACATTTTCAAATCCGTTCATTACCTTGAATCATCTATTTAGATTATTTCTTATATATACCATGACAAGAAATAACCTATGCAAATAACAAAAACAAAATGATAGAGACTAAACCAGAAGAGGGCGGTAGCACTTGCCTGATAGGTATACAACTTGACATATATCAAAGGCATCCGCTGGTTCATTCTAGTATAGTGCCTTGCAGTACGGCTAACAGTTTCAGGAACAAAATCAAGAACAAGATTAAGGTAAAGCTCGTCTTTCTCAGTGGTTGAAAAGAATGAATGCTTAAGTGCCACAACATTGGGATGATCCAGCATTTGCATAATCTGTAACTCCCTATTTTTGTAACGTTTGTCTTGAAGTACTTTCTTAATAGCAACAATCTCTCCTGTCTCTCGGCATTTAGCCTGCACACCGATAATGGTATGAGTACATCAATATTAAATCAACTTTGTGGAAACCAAATCATCTACAAGTTAGTCTTACTTGAAAAACAGTGCCAAAAGAACCAGTCCCGATCACATGCTCTGCTATGTAACTCACAGTCTGTCATTAATTACAAAAACAAGAAGAAAAATAAATTAAAAACTGAGATAACATTTTGGCACATATCATATTTCGTCTCATAAATTCCAACCTGTTCAGATTGACCATTACGCCCACCAATTGTTGTTCTTATAACATGTCCAGCTTCAGTACTTGCCCCATGTATTATCTCTGGTTCACTATCCTGGAAAAATAAATTCGACCTCTGAAGAATATTTTAACCCGTGACTATAAATAAAGATTTTTAACGCATACATACCAAGAGAAACTACTTACAGTTTTGTCATCTTCACGATCCGTCTTGTCTCTAAGTCGCATCTCATGCATTCCCCTACCTAGTCGATCAATCGCACTCGATGACGATTCATTAAAGCCACTAGCGGTTCTTGAACTACCAACTCCTCCATGTCCTAAACTGGCAGATGCCATTCTATGTCAGATGAATACTAAGGGATCTAGCAACTGTTACTCCTTGCAAACACTTTCGTGACCCTCCAGATTATTCCAGCCTCAAACATGTGTTCCTGACAATATATAACAAACCACATAACATCATATATAATGTGAATCGAAGGTTTTCGACCAAGCTATGCACTACTACAAAATAAGATTTATAAAAAATCCATGTGAAGCACGTGTATACCCTAAATTCCATGCCGGACCATCCGTTCATGAAATGTTTTACATAAAACATTAGCTATTGCAAGAAAGCATAATATGCAAGCATTAAGTGAAAGCGTGCAACAAAAATCACATGGGAATCACACATAGTTCATGTTTACATGCAGTATAAATGGAAAGCTACTATTGTAGCTTGAGGCATTTTGAGACAATAACATGTTATGAACAAATCATGTTCCTCTAACTATTTGGAACACATCACATGATCTGCATACATAAAACGGTGTAATATGTGCTCAACTCCGACAATTTGACATGTTCTGATGCAACGTATCGTGCACGTATCACATGTCACACAAATGAGTGAAAATTTTCCATAATCGTCAACACCTAACGTTCAATTACCCGTTTTCTCTTTTGGCAAGGGTTAAGCATTAAAATGCAGTCATCAATACCCACAATACATCACAATTTCCATTAACAAACAAATTAACAGCAACAGGAGGCGCTTACTTTTGCTATTCAGCTTTATTCCCCAAAATTCAAACCAATACATTCCAACATTACTCAGCACAGAACGAAAAATTTATCTAGCACGCAATAACCCATTTCGTAAGAAAAAGCTCTAAAAAAAATCTCCCTCATTCTGAAACAACACGAATTTCTCACGCTAAACTGCTAAATAATTTCAACTCCCCTAATTCTATTTCAAACAAAACTAAAGTACTAAACCTTCCTGTACCACTTAGGCTAATCTATCTCCAACCAATAACATATCAGTAATCACATTGATGTCAGGGAGTGTTTGGCAAATCATAACTACAAAAAACAACCTTAACCTATGAAAACAATCTTAATCTCTATAACCACTTTCAAGATTTCATATAAAGCAACTTATAAACCATAAAATCAGCATAATTCAGTAACAGTCAGATCCACAGGCATAAAGATTGAAACTTTATAAGAAAAAACAATTCTTGAGACATGGATCAAAGAAGGGTTTAATGATCAGATCACTCACCGGTACAAAATTGTGCATTTCAAAATGGGTATTGATCCAATTGCTTTTAGAAAGTGTGATTATTATTATTATTATTATCTACTAGTACTAAAAATAAATTTTTATTTATTTTTCTCTCTCCAACAGTTTCTTTCACACCATTTTTGTTTTTGTTGGAAAGAAAGATAGTGATTTTTGGATTTTTGATTTTCAGATAATAATAAATTTTTGGTGATAATAAAATATAAGTGAAGTCTTTTGGTTTCTTAACAAGTACTGTACAAGAAGGTAGCTTGTCAGATTTAGTTTTCGTTTTATTCTTTTATTTACTTATTTATTTTTTTATTTATTTATTTTAGCAAAGTAAGATAAGATCTAAAATTTAGGACAATAGTTTATGATATAATGGGTATAGTTGGTAAAAATAAATGTTGTTGGTGATGGTGTTAAAAATGTAGATTAAAAGTGTAAAATTATATAATTGGACATATAAATATTAAGAGTTATGGAATCATGTAGGATTCGTGGGTAGTTTCAAAGGGCAAATCGGTAATTTGTAACATATAATCTCCGGCATGTTTTTAAAAGCTGGTTTATGCAACTTATTTTCGGGGAACTAATTTTTTTAAAATAATTCGCAATCTTTGTCATCCAAACAGAGATTATTTTTCTAATAGGACATCTTTTTAGCAAAATAATTTTCGGGTGCGTTTTGTTTGTTGCTATGAATCATAATGGGTATAGGTGTTGGTATAGAGTGGAATGGTAATGGAGGGTATGATGAAACCACCCACACACATAAGATATGAGGAAACCTTCACATTTGGGTATCCTCAATCCATTGTGGTGGGCCCCATAACCAACCAAACAACATTAATGACTTTCAAAGTCATAGATTCATACCCATACACCCCAACCAAACGGGCTCTTAAGCTTTTATAATTTTTTATAATTGTTGCGTCAAACACACCCGACATATAATTGACACAAGAATGAGATGTTATGATTGATTCAAATAAGGTTTGGTTGGTCACCAAGTAGCTCGTTAGTTATGCAGGTTGTGTTCGAGTCAGAAGTTTATAGCACACTTTGGTTCGTTACTAGTGTAACCCTTTAACTTGAAGGTGAACACGATTCGTTTAAGCTACATGTCCGAACATGGCTCGTTTAATCCATGTCCAGAGTTTCGATAAAAGGACTACGTTTGTGTTCATGTTGGATTATTCTAACACTCAAACCTTGACCCAAATTGCCTCCATTGATTCAACATTCTCACTTAATATGATACTAGAACGGTAACCGCGCAATGCGGCGGCGGGTACCTTTGACTAAATTTTGTGGGAAGCAAATGTTTTTCATTATATAATAGAATATTACTCTCAGAGGTTGTTATTAATTCTGTTATTTCTGTTAAGTTTGTTGTAATTCTATTATAGTTAGAACTAGTTATAATACCTGTGCACGCACAGGGTTTTTAAAATTTCATTTTGAGTATGTATTATTATCGATTAAGAAATGAATCACTTAACATGTTTCAATTGGTTTTACTTTGTGGATTAAAAATAAAAAATCATATGCATATATGACTCTACCTATTATTTTAGGAGAATGTTTTTGGATTAAAAATAATATTTTATTATTCAAGCAAAATCACATGATGATACTTGACTTGCAAGAGATGTTATCAATATATGCTTTTAGTTTTGCAAACCCATGCTATCAATTTATGATGTGTTTTGTAATTGTGGTATTTCTTTTACTTATTTTTGTTAAAATATGTAGCATATTTAGATAGCTTTGAAGATTGATTCATTTATTTGATTATGAATAACCATCATACCATGTTTACTAATGTACCTTTTGTTCGGAAAATTGTATTTTCATAAGTTTGTGCTATTTACTTCTCATGTTTGATCATAAAATTACCAAATTAACATAGATGCTTACACTATAGCTTATTTATTATATAAAAGAAACAAAAAAAGATGTAATGGGTGGAACTCAAATTTAATCTCACGTTTATGTATAATGTATAAAAATAATTTTTCTCTGAGACCGAACTATATAAGGAAATTATAATTAGTTGTATAAGTAAATTATAAATGCATAAAAAAAATGACAAAGAGTACATTCGCAAGTCTTTTAGGATTGTTTGAATCCTTACCGACCTTTCACTTTAGTGCAACTTTCTTTATAATTGGCCTATCTAAGAATGGTTGTATCTCACATCCGTGATTACCAACTCAATAACATCATCGCAGTATAGTAACGTAATAACCTGATTAAAAACTATATATTCTTGCTTAATAATTCTCATGTACATACTTTAATTCCTTTACAATCCAATATTACCGTTTTTCTTTTTTTTTTTTTTTTTTTTTTGATGAAACAGTCACGTCAATGAATAAAGTTAGGTTGATCACCTAACGTAGTTTTTTCTTTTTTTTATTGGGGTGATGTTATCAATAAGAAATTGTGATGCTTGATATTTTTTTTCTTATTTTTAATAAAAACACCTTCTAATTAAAAAATTGAACTACTAACCCCATGGTTTTTTTTCTTTAATAATTAGGCTTGGTATAACGTTTTTAACTGACAGAGATGCTCGAGGGTTATGTTGATATTATTGTTTAACTTTAACTATTGATATCATGTTATACAAAATGTGCTTGTTTAGTAGCACATAATAAGCGTTAATGAAGTTAAATATGCTCCGTAAAGTTTTTAAAATGTTTTTATGGATTTTCATATATAAATTTTAAATAACAATTTCATGAATCGTTGTTATAAGTAGAATCGTGTATATTTATTTTCATATCATAGTAACTCGTGCTTACCATTTGATATTTATATTCCCGTTACTAAAAATTTAGCCGTATTTAATATTCAAACACGTGTACGCATAAATTAAACTTTTAAATAGAATAATATTAGTTTTTATTTAAAAAAAATATTCAAACGGATGAAAGTCTAAAACTAACAATATTAAAACTAATTCGCATATTTACCAAATTTTGTAATTTTAATGGATAAAAGTCTAAAAACTAATAATTATACTCATGTGATTTTAAACAAAGTTAATATTATAAAGTATAAGGGGTTTAAAGTGTAAGGGGTTATTTGTGTTTTTTCTAAAGTTATTAAAAAACATGGAAACTTGTAATTTTACACTTAGCTCTATATAATTTATTTAAAATTCAATCACTAAAGTTTTATTAATTACTTCCTCTTTTTTTAAGTTTTTGTTTTCATAAATTTGACACATATATTTTTATGCATTTTTTTTCTTAACTAAATTTCTCCACCAAATTTATTAAGTTTGACCAAAATCAATTTAATTTTGACTTTCTATTGACCAATCATATTGCTTGATTTTGCCTACGTGGCAAAATCGAGTTCTCCTATTGGTCTAATTATTTTTTCAATAAGAAGGGTTTTGCAAAAATACTTCGAAATGATGTAATTCTTTTATTATATAAAAGATGAGTGTGTGCCCTTTGGGACTATTCTATAATTAGCAAGTTTGATCTGAATTTTTAAGCATTGCTAATTATAGAATAGTTCCAAATGCATTATAATGTGGTATAGATTTATGTGTTTGACAAAGTTTATTGTCAACTGTCTAAAGATGGTTATACCTCGTTGCTAAAGCTTTCAATCTCGCCCACCAGGCCACCACAACATGAAGTCAATGGAACTGTTTCTCGGTTATCTATATAATCTGTGTTATTAGTATCATTGAAAGGGTAAATTCATTGCTCGAATTCTTAACATAATATTTAACCAATCAAGGAGACAAACACATACACACTAAAGAACGATGTACATACTACTATTAATCTTTTATTTATATAATAATAGAATTACATCATTTCAGAGTTTTTTTGACAAAACAATCTTAATGGAAAAAATTGGGCCAATAGGAAAGCTCGATTTTGACACATAGACGAAATCGAGCAATATGATAGGCCAATAAAAAGTCAAAATTGAATTGATTTTGGTCAAACTTTAATAAATTTGATGGAGAATTTGATTGAGGAAAAAACACATAAAAATATAGGTGTCAAATTTATGAAAATAAAAACTTAAAAAAAGATGAGGTAATTAATAAAATATTAGTGGTTGAATTTTAAATATATTATATGGAGTTAAGTGTAAAATTATAAATCTCCATATTTTTTTTGATAACTTTAGATAATAAACAAATAAACTCTTACACTTTATACCCCCTACACTTTATAATATGAACTTTGTTTACAATTACATAAGTATTAGTATTGGTTTGATACTTCCATCTTTTAAACTTACAAAATTTTATAAATGTACGAATTAGTTTTAATATACGTTAAATACTTTTAAAATAAATATTAGTTTTAAACTTTCATCTATTAAAATATCTTTTTACTATGTACGTTAAATATAAATAAGAGCTCATGTTATCCTATTTAAAAGTTTAATCTATACGTACATGGGTTTGAATATTAAATACAGTTAAATAATTATTAACGGTAATAAAAATATCAAATGGTAAGTACGAGTTACTGTGATATGAAAATAAATATACGCGATTGTACTTATAACGACTCATGTAATTATTATTTAAAGTTTATATACGGATATCCGGAAAAACTTTTTAAAAAACTTTACGGAGTATATTTTAACTTCATCAACGCTCATTATGTGCTACTAAACTTGCATATTTTGTATAACATGATATCAATAGTTAAAGTCAAACAACAAATCAACCTCAACATTAACATCTATGTCAGCTAAACAAAGTTAAATCTTTCATCCAATAAAATTTTTACAAAATATTAATTGATCTTAATACATAATGAAAAACTCATGCATACTTATTAGTTGTACTTATATCACAATTTTCACGGTTAAATTAGTAAGCAAAAATTTTAAAATAAATTTGATTTATGTGTAAACCCATGTGATCAAAGAACCTTTGACCCAATAATATTATAAGGAGACACGCTAAAAAATCCAATACAAGGTCGATGCCACGATTATATTTACAATTTCTGCTAACTGTTTTTCTTACTTTCGCACATGTTGATGCTCTAACTTTTTAAAATATACATAAGATTTTCTGTTTTTAAACGATAATACTTGATGACGTCAAATTTACCCATGATTTAAGTGTTAATTTCCCCCTAAAATGGTCATCTTTTCTATTCATATGAAGAATATATACTCTTATTTCTTCCTCTTTTGGTTTCAGGGTAAAGATGATTAAAAGAACGAACATACGCGGAAATGGAAGGACTTATGAGCAAATACGTGGAAATTATGGATTCTGCACACACTACGGCGTAGAGGTTCATCTACCTACGCCGTAGCAAGGATTTATGAAGACTACGGCGTAGAGGTTCATCTACCTACGCCGTAGCAAGGTTTTATGAAGACTACGGCGTAGCCTATCCTTTGGCTACGGCGTAGAGATCCACTAAAGGGCATTACGGAGTAGCAACTCTCCAGCTACGACATAGGCTCCAATTAGAGGCAGAGAAGAACTAACGAGGCCAAGGAAGAAGTTACGGCGTAGCAACCCTAGCAACTACGCCGTAGAAAGTATCTAAAGAAGACATTACGCCCGTAGCACTTGATCAAGCTACGGTGTAGCATATATTTACAAAGGTTACGGCGTAGCAACCCCAATCAGCTACGCCGTAACAAAGTCGGGCCTATAAATACCAGCCCTAATTCCGAGTTTATTCATTCACTTTTCACCACACAGAAGTTGAGAGAAACTCAGGGAGCAGGAGGAACGAAGTTCTAGCCTCACTGAAGTCATTTCCAAGGGAGGATTCACACACCAATCATAAGTTTATCCATTCCTTTATTTTGTATTCAATTCATGTTTACATTTGTAATAATACAATCTTTTTTTACTGCAACTATGAATATGAGTGGCTAAACACCTCTTGGTGTTAGCCTAGTTATGAAATTGTTATTGTTTTGATTTAGTTTTCTACGCATCTATTATATATTGTTTGAATACTTTCATGGCGAGTCTCGGGACACTCTAGTTCCGTAGTGTTTAGCATTGGTTGTTCCTTAGAGGCTTGTGGAATTAACCCTAGGAAGCAAGCCGCTAGGGATGTGACTTGGTGATAGCAATATCACCATACACATGTGAATTAACCCTAGGACCACCTACTAATGCTATACGCTTAACGGAGTTAGAAGGGTGTAAGATCTGACCATGCCGCATCCGTTAGACTAGTCCATGTTAGTAGAGGCACTTAATGACTCTTACATCTTCGTACCGATGAACC
>LBNU01038831.1:75172-97496 GCA_014162995.1 Artemisia annua
TTTTTTTTTTTTTTTTTTTTTTTTTTTTTTTTTTTTTTTTTTTTTTTTTTTTTTTTTTTTTTTTTTTTTTTATGTGGCATCAATATATGATTAACTTATTTTTCAAAAGAATCTGGTAAATGAACTCATTGTATATCCTGAAGCAGAGACATAAGTACTAATAATACTATGGAAAATGTTTGGGAGACCTAATACTAGACAGAAGCATATTATATTCCCATGAACTGACTGAGTCATTTGGAGCATCAAATGCCCTGCTTGACTTTGGACATTTGGAGCATCAAATACCCTGCTTTACGCCTAATTAGTACTCGCTACAATTATATATATATAGGCATTTGGGTCAGTTTATTCATCCGCGGTGATTGAAGGGAAACCTTAGGATTATGATCCGTGTGATGATTGATAAAAGATTTTGATTGGTTTATTTTTGTGAGTGGGGTATAAATGAGTCGAGCTGCTTGTGAGCTACTCGAGCTCGGTTCGTTAAAAACTTGATTCGAGCTCAAACTTTACATGAGGCTCACTTGATAGAAAAAAATCTCGTCTTTTCTAAAAGAGATGCAGATTGTACATAATGGAAAAGTCATATAATAGCAAGAATCACGTAATTTACACCTTCATAAACAAATTATCAATATCTTTTGTTCGGATTTGACCATTTTCTGTTAATTGGGCATTAATTAAGACAAGACCCACTAGATAAAAATCGATAGAAAATAATATAAATGAGTGATGTGAGGTTTACGATGGGCAACCATCATTTCAAGGTAACTTACAGGCAGCTATATGGTCTTTAGACTTGTACTTCCCAAGCAATTCATCGATACTTCTGCAACGGCATTGATTCCCAGGACGAATCACGTCACCATAGACAGCCATTTCAATAATATCGAGCTCCTTATCTGCAAACCGAATATGCTTAAATATCTACCAGTAAACTTTCTAGCACTAACATTTCTAACTTACAGGCAGCTGTAATTTAGTTGGTCACTTTCAAATCTCAGTTCAAAGATATCCACTATCGCATCTCAATCTAAGTAGCCACCTTTTTAATTCATCTATAATATACGAGCTTTTTCTTCAATCATTAGCTCAACTGAGCTCCAACAGAATCATTAATCAGTGTATATCAATCTGGAGTTTTTTTTTCTAATTTGCAGGGTCTTTGTCCAATTTAAATATAAGATTATTTAAGTTGTCGTATTTGAGTAGTTGACTTATTATATTCTGGTCCCTACTACATGGATCATCATCAATCATAGACAGAAAATCTATAAGATCTAAATGATATGGGAGCGGGAGAGTTGTAGGGCACAAATATTCAATAACATTAATGCAAATTCTGCATGACATAATTTTATCATGTAAAAACGTTTGCTTTATAACAAGTCCATACTACATTGGTTAATTTTTTTTTATAGTGACCCCTTAGTCGCTTACCATTTGTTTCACTGTGATATGTGCTATATTATGCATTCAATATTATTTAAACTGGTCCAACGTTAGAAAGTTTCGATAAAGATATAATGTAATCGTGTAAACGTTCAAAACTCAAACTGATAACAGGCTGGAAGTGTTAGAAGGTTTGGATTCTACAAACGAGGACACCCTAAAGTTGTTAAAGATGCTTGGAAATTTGGAATGTAGATGATGATATGGTGGATGGCTATATTAACAATTAAAGAATGGCTAATTAAAAAGTTTGGAATTCTTGGAGTGTGGAAAAATGAGATTACTGTGAAAAGTGACTTGGGGTTTCCCTCATAACCAAACATAAAAATAAAAAAGTTGCAACTTTCTATTGAAAAAGAGCGCCTAGTTGGGGATAATGGTACTCATCAACTTGTAAGTGTGGATATCTAAAAGAAGGATTAGTCTGATAATACCCAGTAAAGGAGAATAAAATACCAAATCCACCCAAAGATCATCATTAAAGTATTCAAAAGTTAGATGGTAAAAGGCTTCCTTTGGTCGTCAGTGTCCTAGGTGATAATAGGCTGCTGAGGTTAAGTTTGATGCAGCTGATGTCAAGCGTCTACAGCAGTACAGTCATGAGGGGTCTACACTCTGCAGTAGTGAAACTATTAATCCAATGACGCAAATGAAGCTGCTGCAATCCATATGATTCTGGCCCAAGTTTCTGAATCATACTAAACGTCCATTCTTCGGCACTTTGTAACAAGTTTAAACCAGGTTTGTATGATATGAGTGATTAGCAACTTTAGGATTTGGTATGATATGAGTGAGTTACATACATGTTATGTACAAGGTAGCAAAAGCATCCTAATTTCTGATTATGTGAGACAATGAGTCTTAGAAGTGACATAACATTTCTCTTCGTAACCTTGATCAGAATTCAAAAATCTTTTTCATGATCAAACGTTAGATACCTTAAAAATTCGTATAAAGCATTCAAGTACTCGTTCTTGACAACACTCTCAAGGACATGCTTCAGTAATAACGCTCATTAACTAATAGCAGGCATTTACTTAACTAAGATTTTCTAAACAGAGTTGTCGTTTACAACTCTAGCTAGTTCCTTTACTGTAAAACGAAGATAATAATAATAAAAGAAATCTATATTATCATCCCAATATTAAACATAATAACTGCATGTTATTAAGTCTAATCACGCTTTCACTTTCCTTTAGTGTGCAAATATCAAGTAAGGGAACTGGATTCTCTCTTTTTTTTTCTCAACCACAACCATGTTACAAGTTTGGATTTTACCTCACTTTCTTATTTCATCACTGATGAACTTACAATTATCTTTTTATGAGACAGATATATACCCTCATGTATTTAAACTTTTGCAACAAATCCGGGATAAAATCAATGTTCCTAAGACGAACTACACTGACAGGGCATCTGCCGTGGGGGTAGGACTCAAGGACCCTTACTTTGGTTTTATTTCCTAGAGTCATAGTAGACTTTCGGAGGGCCTGTTCCAGACACGGTAATCAAAAGTGAGCGACTGGGTCCCCTGGTCCCTAAGTTAGACCCCAACAGCCATGTCACATTACCATGCTCATGCTTGGTGACTTCACTTAGACCTCAGGCAGTGAGCCTGATGCAGTCACGATCAAATATAGTCTTATACTCTTATACTGAAAGACAAAAACCTTTAAGTTAAACAGGCATCATTTGATGCATGCAAGGATGAAAGGCTCTAGGATGTATTGAAAACACTAGATGAGGTCAAAAAACAGACAACGTCATGGTTGCACTAATTTTATTACATTATAGTCTTGACGTACACTTCAGTTAGTCTAGCATATAAACTCTTCTAAAATATCGTGTCTCTCTGTCAGGATAAGTGTCTTTATTTTTTTATTTTTTTTTTTACCCATAATAGATTTATAAATCAGAGCTCCTGCTTCGCAAGTAAACTAACTGTGGCATGCTCATCAGTCATCAAAGAAGACCATATGATTTACAGGCTCCAAGACATCCTAATGCATGCTATACAATTCAGTAGAAACTTCAAGAACTCATTCGAGATTTTTATTAGTATCAGGGTGTTTGGCATTGCATTCTGAAAGTGATTGCATGATATGGAATAAGCAAAATCAAATCGTGTGATATTATAACGAACTTGTTGCAAGAGATAGTGTTATGAAGTTGTGATAATGAGATAATCAACTAATCTTCTGTCCAAATGTTTGACGAATTCAGATTATCTAGCGGCATGCATATTTAACAATCCGTAATAACCAGATAATCAAACTAAATAATTACCAAAATCCAAAACTAATATAGAATGCGGATCACTTTCACTACGCCTACACTCCAATTCCGTGACTTATGGGGTGTTTGGGATTGCTATTAAAGATAGATTATGCGTTGTCAATAAGATAATCAGCTTTAACAAAATGTGATTCTGATTTTGCTGCATGAATATAACTTAACTCGTAAAATTACCAAAAAGGGCAATAATTTCATTTCAAAACATATGTATATAACAAACCTAAACCTCCATTAAGCAACTCAAACAAATTCAAAATGCATAAAACACATACCAGTAAAATTAATATCGCAAGAATAACCGCGCAACCGAGTCTTATCAACATCATCCTTATCCGACTTAAACCTATTCACCCTCGTTTGCAATATCTGACAGTTCTCAACCACAGACTCCCCACCTACAAAACAAAACAAAACACACACTCTTTCACCTTCATAAACACACACAACAAATTTCACAAAACATAAACAGTCAAATAGCAAAAAAATGGTACTATACTTTAGGCCAATTTAAATTAAAGTTTTTTTTTAGGGGTGTTTGGCTAAAGCTTATATAGTGGGCTTATAAGCTTATTAGCTTATATGTGTCAAATAAGCCTAAACTAAGTGTTTGGCTAAGCTTATATAAAGGGGTTTTGATAAGCCACAAAATTGTGGCTTTTTAAAGGGCTAGGCTTATATAACATGTTCCACTACAAATTACAATTTTACCCTTAATTATCCCTAATTTAACATTCATAATTTTCAACCCATGTCCATTTTGGTCATTTCCTAAACTAAATCAAACAATTAAGTTTATCAGCTTACTAAACAGGTATCACACATTAGGTCAATTTAAATTTTAGCTACTCAAAATTTTTTTTTTTTTTTTTTTATTTCAGCCAAGAATGACTTTTATATATTAGTGGATAATTAGGCGCAAGCCCGGGTTTTGGGTATTAGGGTTTCACTATTATATATAGTGGTGAATAATAAAGTTATACGTACGGGCAATTATGTAGTCCAACATGGTATCAGAGCCAGGTTCTGATACTAATTACCCGTAGGTATAACTTTATTATTGACCACTATATATAATAGTGAAACCCTAATATCCAAAACCCATAAACCGGGCTTGCGCCTAATTATCCACTAATATTATAACGATACGTCACATTAATTAACCAATTCAGCTATAACAACAACTTTACACACCTTTAGAGTAGGGAACAATATGATCGTATTCAAAACAAAGACACCCTTGACAGTTACAAAAGCGTTTGCAAACAATGTTACCAGCTGCGTCTCTGCGCCACCTGTCAGGGTGGCGGCCTGGGACTGTGTCGGCTCTTGACCAGCAGAGTTTCTTCACCATTGTGTCGAAGAAACGTGGGCGATCATCCTTCCCGGAATTAGTGCGATCTACGCCGGAGCGGTGACGTGGCGGTGGCGGTGGGGCGGGAGGAGTCGAACTCATATAAGATGTGGAGAAGGTGTTTGAGAAAATGCTTCACCTGAATTTCATTTTCTCTTGTGTTTGTTTAAGCTTACTTATTACTTATCATATCATAATAAGCTTATATAAGCCAGAAAGTTTCAAAATAAGCCACAAAAAGTAGGCTTTCGAAACATAAGCCGAAAACCACATAAGCCATAAGCCCGCTATGTAAGCCGAAACAAACACCCCCTTATATAAGTTTATATGTTTTCGGTTTGTATTTTCATAAGTCTAATTTTTTTCAGCTTATTTAGAAACTTGTGAACTTATATGAGTCTTATTATATAACAAACTTATATCAACTTATAAGTCTCAAAATAAGCCAAGAAAATAAGGCTTATAAAATAAAAGCCGAAAACGAATAAACTTATAAGCTTAAACAAACACCTCGGGAGTGTTGAGATTGACTTATTTTTCAAGTTTATTTGAATTTGTAAAAACGTGTAAGCTTATTTTTGTCGATTTAGCTTATTAAATTGAGCTTATGAACTTAGGCATCACAATAGGAGTTTTAAGAAAAAGGTTTTAAACAAATGAAAAGTTCTATATTTTGTACTAACCAAAAAGAGTTAGGGGGTGTTTGGTTTGGATGTGGTTATGGGTATAAGAATGGGAATCATTCAAAAAGAGAAAACCCACCCTTTAAGGTGGGTATCAATTATACCTATATTCATGAATATGATTGCTAAATTTAAAATCCAAACCTTTTAACCGTCGCTTGTTCAAGAAGCGTCGCTTGTTCAGTTTCAAGAAGCGTTAGTCGAAACTGAACAAGCGAATAACGCTTCTTGAAGCAGCAGTTTCGACAATTGTCGTTGCTTGTTCACCCGCATCAGTTCTAGCTTGTTTTGCAGCAGCAATTCTCGCAAGTTTTTCAATATACTTTGGATTCAATGGACATGTCGTCTTGCTGTGATTGTTAGTCTTCTCTCCACAGAATCCACATTTCCTTTTTCTCTTAGATATTTTCCACTCTTTCTACGTTCTTCTTTAGACCAACCTTTGTTTGAAGCATTGGATGGATTTTTGACCACAGGTTTTTCAGGTTTTTCAACTGCATATATATCCTTAATTCCATTGACCCGTCTTCAAGAGAACGCAGAACCTAGTTGCAGAACAGGAAGGAAAGAAAATTAGAACATTTTTAATTCTAGACTCATATATGATTTTACTAGAATCATATATGATTGTTATAAGAATCACATATGATTCTACTACAATCATATATGATTCTACAATAATCATATGTGATTCTTTTCTTCTTTATTACAGAAAAACAGATAAAACAGAAAAACTTCTTTTCTTCCACTAGAATCATATGTGTTTCTTTTCTTCTTTGTTACAGAAAAACAGATAAAACATAATCTACTAATATGAAAATAAGCAACAAAAAAAGTTGAATAAGCAAAAAAAAATTAGCTCAATCATATGTGATTTACCTTGAATAACATATATATTTTCTTCCTCCATAACCTCAGCATCCACCAATATATCAGCTTCATCCTAAACCTCAGCGTCCACCATAAGCTCAGCTTCATATTGATTTTCATCAACCGCGACTACGACATCATTATTATCCATTATTTAAATGATTAATTTTGTAACTGAATCGGGGTGTACGGCGGCGACGAATTTGATGGTGATGAAGACGGATTTGACGGTTATATGTGGATTGACGGTGATGATGGTGGATCGGTGATGACGGTGGATCGGTCATGATGACGGATCGGTGATGATGGTGGATCGATGATGATGACGGTCATGTTTGAGAGTGTTTGTGTGTGTGTGATGATGGTGGATCGGTGATGTTTGAGAGTGTTTATGTGTGTGTGAGTTTTTTTTGCCCTAATTTTTTTGGGAAAAGAATGAAGGTACGTATGTTTTTTTGGTTTATATATCTGACTTTTTTGCCCTTCAAGTGTAAATAGATGATTTGATCTCAGCCTTTAGATCAAATTGGATTGGATGGTTGGGATGGGTCCAATGGTTCTATGGTCAATGATGGTTCTATAGGGATCTCAACTCTATACACATATAGGCACCCATAAACAAACCCTTAACACTCTCCATCTTCATCTGAGTTGGTGTAAGTTCATGTTTATTGATATTTATTTTTCCGAGTTACCTAACCGTAATTGATTTTTGTGAAATATGATGTTTAGGGTTAGTGCTTGTTTTGTGTTTGGTTAGTGTTGGTTATCTGATTATTAATAGTTTGTACAAAAGAATTGGGATTTTCTGATTATTTAATGGTTTTGGATTTTTAACAGATCATATATGATTCTACTACCATCACATATTGATTTTTAACAGATCACATATGATTTCTGAAAATCATATGTGATTTTTAACAAATCATATATGATTTGTGCAAAAATAATATGTGATTTAGATATAAAAACTTTAAAACATACAGCAAAATAGCAGGTAAAAAAAACATTTTAAAATTTATAATGAGATACTACAATCAGATTATCCCAAAGCTAACCATCAGTACTACTAAACTACCATCAGTTTAACACAATCAGATTTTACAAAAAGACTACCCATCAGTACTACATAAACTACAATCATTTTACCACATATACTACCATCAGTTAAGTGCATCAACCTCTTGATTCTTAACATCTTTTTCACGATCAACAAGATTCTGGAAAACTAGAAGGGGGGTTGAATAGTTTACCGGTTTTTAAATTAATTAACTTTGAAAACTTTACGTGCAATCAACAATTGAAGCTAACAAATGATAAGTAATATGCAAGAATAAAGTGAGAAACGATCAAACCACAACACGGATGTTTATAGTGGTTCGGCTACAAGGACTCTTTTTCCTTGCCCTACTCCACTCCCCGAGTATCCAACTCGAGAGTTTCTTTCACTAGTCAACAAGCTCCTTTCACCGGCGGAGAAAACCTTACACGTCGCTTACACAAGATTACCGACACAAAGCTAGATGTCGAGGTCTTTTACAAGGGTACTGTAACACCCCAACCCGAAAAGGGCTAAAGTGTACATTATGGAGTCAAATCAGAACACAAGTGAAACGGAGATACATTTCTAATACAAAGTTTACAAAGGGTTACAANTTACACGTCGCTTACACAAGATTACCGACACAAAGCTAGATGTCGAGGTCTTTTACAAGGGTACTGTAACACCCCAACCCGAAAAGGGCTAAAGTGTACATTATGGAGTCAAATCAGAACACAAGTGAAACGGAGATACATTTCTAATACAAAGTTTACAAAGGGTTACAAGGGAAAACTAAACAAAGTACAAGATACAAAAGGGGCATCAATAATATACTAAGCCCAAACATAAAAGCTTCTAGTCATCTCTAAGTCCAGCAAGTGGCTAACAGGGTGAAGTCTTCTAAGCCCAAAAGTAAAATCTTCTTCCATAACCTAGCTTCCTACTAAACCTGCCGCAGGAAAAGAAATGCGGCTGAGCTTACAAAGCTCAGTGAACAGATATAACACATAACAAAGCAGAAATAAGGAAACGATACGAAGGAGATACAATAAATAGAGTCAAGAGGATCATAAGAATTACAAGATAAAGGAGTAGGATAAATGGTTAAGGTATAAGGTGAGTGTATGTGTCAGTATATTTACCCCAGGCCACACAAATATCCAAACAAACCATATCACATCTTCGTAATCAATGGATTCGGAGGGGAGTCCTCAGAATACCAAATGTAGTAAGAGGGGAGTCCTCAAGTAATCCATGGAGTAGCTAGCTCCCAAAATGCGAAGGGACTGCATGCACGCATGCCCAATCACNCACAAATATCCAAACAAACCATATCACATCTTCGTAATCAATGGATTCGGAGGGGAGTCCTCAGAATACCAAATGTAGTAAGAGGGGAGTCCTCAAGTAATCCATGGAGTAGCTAGCTCCCAAAATGCGAAGGGACTGCATGCACGCATGCCCAATCACCACACAAATATAATATATCCAATCCGGATATCCACACAAATATCACACAAAACTAGGATGCATCCATACGCCCCTACAAACAAATCATAGTGGCCAAACATATATATTCTTGAGCTCATAATCATATAACAAAAAGGGACGGTGTGGTACATCTCTCCAACCACACTAGAGTCATAACATTGGTGCATCAATGCTACGGTCATGGACCCCCCCCATAACTAGGAACAAAATAATAATGCCTGGGTAAATACTGAAGGGTCAAAGGTAACCAGAGTTCAAATCAATGTCAATATCCATATCACGGTCAAATAATCAAGGTTCAAATCCAAAGTTCAATATCAAGGTTCTGGTAGTATAAGTGCCAATGCCAAAGGTTCCAATCAACAAGGTTCAATATCCCAAGATCCAAAATCCCATGGTTCATAGTCAAAGGGTCATAATGAAAGTTTAAAGCCATAGTTCAATTTAGCAGGTTCATATAAATTGTTTTATAAAAGTAATCTTTAATAAAGGTTTTCTTAAAATATCCTTTAAAAGTAGTCCTTATGAAATTATAAAATCCTATATAAAAGTGGTCTTAAATCATGTTAGAAGTGTCGTTATAAAATAGTTTATCCTTTAAACATTCCTATATCATAATTAAGAAAAGGTTTTCACATCCTGTTGATATATTCCAAAAAAACCTCCAAAGTTTCAAAAGGTCCAAATGCTAAGGTTACAAAAGGTTAACGAACGGGTTATGTCAACATCACCATGAGGGTTTCAACGAATACCAATAGAATCACAATACCAACGAAGCACATCAACCTCAGAGCCAAAGTATAAAGGTTTACACATATCAAAGATTCAAATATCAGTGGCAGCTCAAAATTAAGGGTTCAAATATCACAAGATAGATCAAATAGGAAAGCCTAACATAAAGGCTCAGAATCAGATGACAAGATCAATCAATGCAGTCAAAGAGAGGAAATACAAGTCATACGAAACCTTTACTAAAAAGGTCAGAATATCTGTACCTTCGCCGAAACACACAAAACCAAGATCAAACAAAAGAAGAACGATCACTCCCGCTTCACCGGACCTAGAAGAAAGTGAAAACGAATCATGAAGAGTTCAAATTTACTTAAGTTACCTCTTTTGGTTATCTTTCCATTTTTAGCATCTTTCCATATTTAGTAAGTTTTCAAAAATAGTAAGTTTCCAATTTTAGAAAGTTCCCAGTTTTAATAGGTTTCCATAATTAGAAAGTTTCCATAAGTAGTAATATTCGACATTCAAGGTTATAATTATTATATGGAATAGATTAAGGACTTAAAATGTTAATTTGTAAGATTAGTGTTTAATATATTGATGTTCCATAATTTAGGGTTTTAAATGTAAATATACCAAAATTAAAGGTTTAAAGTGTAATTATCACAATTTATACATTTTATACAAGTTACCCCCAAGTTAACCATATTTACTATTTAATCCTTCAAGTTACAAATGTTACAAATTAAACCCTTTAAATATAGTAATTACAATTTTAGTTCTTATATATAATTAATTTACAAATATTTCCTTATTAAATCATGTTAACACATTAAGCCACTATTTATCCAAAATTACACAACCAGCCCTTGAATATCATATTTATATGAATCAAACCCATAACTTTCATAATTTACAATTTTAACCCCTTAACTTAAATAATTACCATTTATATCCTTTTTAATTATCAAAATTACAAACAAGCCCATTTAATTATCAAATTTACACCCTTAGCCCCTCAATTTAATTATTTACGAAATGAACACTTAGTTTCATAATTTACAAAAATGGTCCCTCTATTTAAATTACAATGCAAGTCAAATTAAATAAATACATGTAATTACATTTTAATCCCTTTTAATTACAAAACTTGCACATTCAACCTTTATACCAATTTTATAAACTCAAACCTGGTCTTATTGATTTTTCTAAAATAACCCTTAAGTTTAAAAAATTACAAAACACCCCCTTCTAAGTTTAATAATCCATTCGATTAAATTATAATTCCACAAATCATAACCCTAATTCCCAATAATTTCACAATCATAATAAAAACCTTAAACATCATTAGTTTCATCAAAAAATTTATCAAAAATCCTAACCCTAATTTGTTCATGCCTCGTTTCTATTTTTTTTCTTTCCTTTTAATTATGCCGAAACAAAATAATAATTCATAAACTATGGTTCTAGGCTTCAATTATTCATGGATCCAATTTTCACAGGTTATATACATCATGATACATATTGTAAAAAATATATTTGAGGTTCCAACAATTTATATAGATCCGTATAAAATTTTGCACGTTTTTAGGGTTTATAACTAATTTAATTTCATACGAATTACAAAACATGAATGGATCATTGTAAACATTTTATATGGACAATATATGATATAAAGGATGATACAAAATTACCAGATGAATTTTAGAATGAGAGGATTTGGTGTTGCGAATTTGTGTCTCTCGGTTAGAATAAATCGAGCCAAAAATTTCCCACAGCTCACACAATTGAACCCCAAGCCTCAAGGATATTTTTTGCACTTCCCTTGAACTGGTAGAGACCCAAGAAAAATATGGAAGAAGCCAAAAAAACGTATGCTGTCTAGAGGATTTTTGGGAGCGTGTAGGTGTTTTTAAAAGTGGTAAATAAGACAATAAAATGGGTAAATCGTGTTATTGGGATTGCCATGAGGTAATTTCGGCCCTAATTGATTTGGGGGAGTAATTTTCTGATTTTGTAATTGTTTCCTTAATTGGCCAATATTTATCTGTCTTTAATTTACAATTTATAATTTAAATATTAATTATATAATTATAAAAGTGTATATATTCGGCCATAATTATTTATTTAGGTGAAATAATTACTTTTCTAACTTTTACTTTTATTATAATGATCACACAAAAATATTATATAGTATAGATTATTAATTTACAATTGTTTGTGATCGTACGATAATTGTTTTTTATTTAGGGCTTGTTTGGTAAACGTACACAATTGTTCAAAACTTCAAATTGGAGGGTATTTTCGTAACATAAACATGGTATAAAAATGTGGGTTTTACAGGTACAACCACTCCCATCACACTATGTATTTTGAGGACTAAATACTAACCGATCACTACTGAAATGTACAATCAAATGAAGTATAAACCACACGAGTTTACACAATGCTAAGCTAACAAGTCTTGCAACGTTGTGTTGAAACTTGTAACTTTCGTATGAACTTGTGAACTTCTTTGCTACAAAAGAATCTCACACAAATGAAATGTTACTGAGTTAGATGAATGAAATGAGAGAGTATATGCAAGTTATGATAGTAAGTGATGAAGGATTTCTTGAAAGTGGCTTGCTATTTATAGCCAAAATAAGACAGCCAACCCACGGATCTGGCGGAACCAAAACAAGGGTTCCGCCCTTGTATCCTGAGGGTTCCGCCAGGTCTGACAAGCAATACTTCAACAAATCTTTCCATATCAATGATAAGTCTAATCAAGATCATTCTAAGTCAACCACAAGATATGCTGAGTGAGAATCTTTCTAAAATATGCAAGAGATCTCACAAAGTCAACTTAGAGATTTTGGAAATCTTTCTAAGATTACACATGATGCATGCCATGATGTCATACAACATTTTCTATTTTTAGAAATATGAAAATGTTATGTTAATGTGAAATGTAAATGTAGCAAATGTGATGTTTAGTTGAAATAAAGTCTAATTAAGAAAGACTTAAGCTATATTCATGTTTTGCTTAAAATTAAAGTTTACACTTTGTCGTTAACAAAATTTAGCAAAGATCGTAAAATATAAATAACGTTTTTTAGGCAATATTTGTATTAACAAAGATCTTTTTCACGCTCAGCCCTGTTCTTGATTGAATTCACAATAATCATACATCTTTTGCGAATGCACATTCAACTCGTGCAACAGAATCTTGGTGGCTGTTTTAAACCTCATGCGCCTCAACAATGAAACATGCTGCTCTGATTCTGTACACAGACCAACATCCCATTTTACGGCAGGTTCACCGACATAAGACTCCATATACCAAGCTTCTTTGGCACCCAACCAGTTTCCATAACAAATTTTCTCATATGCACCACCTAATAATCAGGGAATGAAGTCAGACTTGCAGTTCTATTTGAAGGCAAAAACAAGAAGTAAATAAATCAAACAATAAGACGTTGCGTTCTACATAAACTTTGGTAAGTCATATCTACTTAATAGCCTTAGAAGGTACACATGGAAAATAACAGGCAACAAAGACCAAAGTCTAAATCATAGGTGGTAAAATCAGGGGGTTCATGTAACTGGTCAAAAAGCAATTATGCTACATGTTGAAGAAATAGGCAGGGCATGTGAAATCTAAAACTAAAATCAACTAAAACAAGTGTAATCAACCATAATCAATGGCAGACCCAAATGAAAAACTAATTTCATCTTTTTGCTCTTATTTTAATCTTTTCTTTCTAAAACAAAATTTTTCTCTCAAGCTAACTTTGACTTTGTGATCAAACACAAATCACAACATCACTAACATTATAAACTTAAAAACCAAGTGTTTCCAAACTAGACCATAAAACCCCACTTCCATGTTTAAGTTAGAATTTTCCTTACCAAACGGATAGCTTTTGCATGGATGTCATCTTTTGGATGAAAAACACACTGCATTTGTGAAGGCATCAATGTGAGAAGCAATACAACAACCAACATAAAAAGTATGTGACTTGCACAAAAACTGCAAAATCATGAATGATGACATCATAAATGGACAACGATAGAATGCACCTATAAACTGATGGGCAATGTGCTGAAAAATATTCAAATCCAAAATTCATTGGCAATGAGTGAAATACTACAATCAGATATGATTCTAGTAGAATCACATATGATTCTGGTAGAATCATATCTGATTCTACTAGAATCATATCTGATTCTTTTCTTCTTTGCTACAGAAAACCAGGTAACAGAAACACTTACCAGAAGATCACAAGCAATCTTGTACTTTGTGTTGTAGATCTCTGGAGTATTATCAAGGATAATCATCGTTGTTGCACTCTTCTTAATGTTGAAAACAACCATATAAAAATGATCGGAGGCACGAATTGGAAAAAACGCCTATTTAAACAAAAAAAAGGAAACTTAAAATACCAAAAGACAACTAATTATTTTCTAATTATGTTGTATACATTTGAGTCAAATACATGTTATCTAGTACACATTTTAAACAAGTTCGCAAATAGTAAAAGGATACTCTAATTATTTATGTTGTATACATCTGAGTCAAATACTTGTTTAAACAGCGACAATACGCACATAAACAATAATCTACTTAACAATATCTTATCAGTTATCCGAAAACAGCTACAGTACGCGCATAAACAATCATCTAGTTAAACAGCTACAATACGCGCATAAACAATCATCTACTTAAACAGCTACAATACTAGAATCATATGTGATTCTACTAGAATCACATGTGATTCTAGTGAAATTCATTTATGTTATCCAAAAACATGTGAAACAGCTACAATACAAACCAGCAACAACTACTAATTATCAACAAAATACAAACTAGCAAACAAGTCACTAAACCTAAAATAAGCAAAATCTACAAAATAATGCAACAAAACCTAAAAATCTAAAATAAGCAACAAAATAAGCAACACTTATTGCTAATATATAAAAAAAAATAGTAACCACTAAAAACGTAAATAATCAACAAAATAAGCAATTTTATTCAATATCTAATGCTTTTAATCATAATGAATCGAAGAAATTTACCAGCAACAGGATGAACAGGATGATAGATTGACAGTTTATGGCGGCGGCGGATTGACAGATTTGATGGTGATGATGTCGGCTATTTCGTTGATGGTTATTGATGGTTATGATGACGGTTATTGATGGTGATGATGACGGTTATTGAATGGTGATTGGAGGATCGATTGATGAGAGTAAGAGAGGATGGGAAATGAATGAGAGTGGGTGAGTGAATGAAAGTGGGTGAGTGAGTGACTGACGGTTTTGCCCCTATCATTAAATGAAAAAAGGAAAAAAAATGGCAATCGTGGATGGTGAAACAGATGGACGGACGAGATGCATTGATTGGTTCTATGGTAAAAATTGGTTCTATACGGATCTTTTGGCCAAAGGATATAGGTGAATTCCCATATTTCAGCCCGTTACATAGGCGATAAAGCTTACCTAACAAGGTGGACAGCTAAATAGCTTAAAAATAGGAAAGACTAGTGCTTATGGCATGCCATAAGCACTTACAACTCAAGAAACAAAAAGAAACAAGCTAACCAGCAGCTACCGTGAAAGATGAACTTTCACCTGTATTCGGATTCAAATTAGCCGATTCTTCATTCAAATTAGCAATATGTTCTTCATCTTCATCTTTGTCGTTCACCAATGCAGCATACGAATTAGATGTAGTAATGTTACCTGACTTCAACATAGACTACGATTTAGATACATTACCCACAGTATTAACTCCCTTCTTAAGTTCACTAGTAGCCGCCTTCGGCTCATATATGACATTCTGTTTAACAGATGGACCAACAAACTGATTTCCATTAGTAGACTTGGATTTACCCTTCTTTTTCTTCTTACCCACCTTTTGAAAACCATCATTATTCAGCATTACAGTAGGAGTTACCACATTTGAAGTAGAAACAACAGGAGGGCTCATCACCTGTTTGGGACATTGATCATGGGTATTACCAAATATTTTGCATATATCACACCTGGGAGGCCTCTATTCATATTCAACATGGATAGTCTCTTTAGTAAAACCCTCCCCAGAAAGAGAAGGAAAGCCAATGGTAACAACCTCTACGAGATTAGCATCAGAATTGACCTCAATAAGACATCTAGCAAAACTACTTCTACCCCACGAATCCTTACACATAGAGCTCGTGTAAGAATCAAGCATAACAGGTTTACCAATAAATGTAGCAATCAAACTAATACCATCCTCTTCAAAAACTTGGAGTGGAACATCATGCATTTAACCCACACCGGAATGCTAGTCAATTCGCGTTTGGATCCGCGAAGGAAATCGCTCGGATGTTCCCCTAACCCAACCCGGGAACGGACCGGAGGATTCTTCCTTACGCAAACTAGTATCCGAAGACCATTTCTTGAGAATTAGTGGAGATTTGCGTATCATCCAAGGGACACCTTCCAAAACAGCTTCTAAACCAGCCAATATATCAAATTTAAAAACAAAGAAGCCTTTGGAATTCATCATAATCCTTTTGAAGCCATGTTTCGCCCAGTTATTCCTAGCATAGTATTCAACAACTGGAAACGCCATCCTCTTACCAATAAAATAGCCATACAAAGTGTGTTCCAACCGAGAACTAACCTTTCAACCACTTTACAGGGAATAAAGATGTTAACACCTTCAAATACGGGTTTGGCAACCACGGGACGAAAATTAATAGCAATTTTAGGATGGTCATCCCTCAAACCCGCAGCTCCAGCATAAGATGTAGCATTAGCATTGATGTCCACAGCTTTGACAATAGGAGACTCATTAGGAGAATTAGTGGTATCTATTTCAGCCTTAAAAGCCTCCCACAAACCATCTAAAGCAGTCATTATCATGGTTCGAACATCACTTTCCAAATCAGCCCACATCGGATATTTACCCTCTTCAATACCCTTAGTGAAATCGTCAATATCCTTTGGAGTTTTAATCGACACACCAAACAAAGCATCAATATAATATGGTTTACTCGTAATAGAAGACACCACACCTTCCTTAGGACTAGTAGCATTAACCTGATTAGACGGAGATGGTGTCGTATCACATGGCTGTCCAACCGATTCATCAACAACAACAGTCCTACTAGGTTTCTTATGTTTCCTCATACTCACATACGACAACGAATTCCTATTCACATCTCCCGTACTCAATTCCGCAACTGAACTTAAAGGTTCAGCGTTCTTCTCTCCTAAATTCGACATCAATAAAACCAAATCCCAAGATCACACATAAAATAAAGCAAGAAGAATTAAACGACAGATCTTGAGTTCCAATCGAATAAAACCCTAGTTTAAAACTAGGGTTTTGAAGCATTGTAGCACAAGAATTAAACCATGATACATAAGTCAATCCCAATGATTAGTAATGATTGAGTAATAACTGCAGTAGGGATCGACTTCAATAAAAACCCTAAGTAGCGATAATGAACAAAATCGAAACCATAACAACCTAAAACCGACCCCTAAATTAAAACAGAAACAATACTTGAACAAGGTTATGATTGCACACGATGTGGAATCAAAAACACAAGTTCAAGATTATTAAAGAATGATTAAAGGAAACGATCAAGAAAGAATCGGTTAGGTATTAGATGTAATCGCCAAAATCGCCTTAAAACTTAGGAGGAGAGTCGCATTTTTTCTTCCTTCTATGGTTTTTTTACGGTTGGTTAACCAAACAATATTTAAAGGATTCATACTCATTCCTCATTCTGATACCCATAACCAAACACACCTTTAATGTTTCATGTCCATATGAAATCACGGGGTTTAAAATCTTGAAACTTTTTCATAATTTAGTGCATGTGTAATAGTTTAGCATTTTAAAAACTTAAAAAGATTTATATATAGTGTAAAAAAGTTTATAATATCAAAAACTCTATAAATTAATAATTTGATAAATTTATAAACCTTTTAAAAACTCTTTGATATCTTTAAATTTATAAGGCAATCAAAGGTATTAGAGCGTAAGATGTCATAACACAGTTAACACCAAAAAGTGCAGCCACATTAACGCAACATCAGCATCCCTACTTTAACCATTAACACCCAAAAACATCATTCCCTCATAACATCCATAACATCACCTTTTTAGGGACCCACTATATATTTTTTTTTTTCATTTACTCGAACACACTAATTTATAAATCATTAAATAAATTTAAAAATTACAAAAACAATAATTTAAAAAACAATAAGGTTTTTTTNNTATATATATATATATATATATATATATATATATAGTGAATACCGAGTCGGGTCTAAAACCCAGTGGCCCAATATGTCCGATACAAACGAAAAGATCCGATAACAAACCATTTTTTAATTTGTCTTTCGCTGAGAAACTATTTATTTATTTCACTGTGCTCGAGACTCCCTCCTATAATATATATAGAAAAGAACTTATTAGTCTTTGCCAAAACTTTAACTTTTAAAACTTGTATGCGTTACAGGTTAGACAGGGCTGTCTCATTGAGTTTGGTGGCCCAGTGCGAAACTACGAAAAAGACTTCGTAAATCACGAAAAGCTTAACTATTATGAAAAATTCAAAACATAATACTTAGACATGTATCTATACTACATATAAAAGCAAAATGGTTAATGTGAAAAAGTGAAAAAGTCAATATGTGAAATGTTGAAAAATTTATATTATGTAAGAAAACTTAAAACATTACAATAAAGGAAATGTTGAAACATATGTTTCAAAAGGAAAGTATTAATACACATCAAAAATTGGGTTGACCCGGGATGATTAAAACCCTGCGACTCGGTTTAATTTGACCCGCTTTTCGACCCAACCCGTCGGGTTGACCCAGTTTAAATTGACCCGTTTTTTGACCGGAACGGTTCAACCGGTTGAACAACCCGAGTCGAATCGGGTTTCAAAACATTATGTTTAATCCCCACATCCTCAAACTTTTATTATCTTTTCTTTATAACCCATAAACTATAATATTATATAAAAATTGAATGAGAATGTAATGCAAGTATAAATGATTATAAATTAATGACTATAATTTATATTATATAAAAAATCTATAAAATTATATAAAAATTGATCGAGTTTCATGCAATAAGCTTACGTATTAGTAATAATAAAATAATGATTATAATATATATTTATAGATATGTTTTATATATCTAGATATCAACAAGAATTAAATGTATTTATAAAAGTTGTGTTCAAAATTAAATTTATAACAGATTCTTTTAAAGAAATCTGATTTGTTTTAAAGTATCTTGCAAAATATTATGTATAATAGATTCTTAAGTAGATTTACGCTGTTAAATGTTAATCTTATATCAAAAATATTAAGATAAGTGCATCAGACGGGTATGCAAGACTAGTTTAATTAAGGGAAAATTGTCCAAAAATACATCCAACTTGCCACCTTTTACTATTGTATGCTATGAACTTTTTTTTTCCTATTGTATACACGAACTTTCTTAATCTTTCTATTGTAACGATGAATCTGACGTGGCATGGAGTTAATTACATAAATTTACATGAATCGTCCTTGTGCCTCAAAACAATTACACCATTCGTCCTTGAAACAATTACATAAAAGGTCCCTATAGCTTAAGAGTTAAAATATTTGCATCGTTAGTCCTCATTGAGTTAAAATATTTGCATCATTAGTCCTTATTTACTATTGAGTAAAAATATTTGCATCGTTAGTCCTAATTGAGTTAAAATATTTGCATCGTTAGTCCTTATTGACTATTGAGTAAAAATATTTGCATCGTTAGTCCTCATTGAGTTAAAATATTTGCATCGTTAGTCCTCATTGACTATTGAGTTAAAATATTAGCATCGTTAGTCCTCATTGACTATTGAGTTAAAATATTTGCATAGTTAGTCCTCATTGAGTTAAAATATTTGCATCGTTAGCCCTTATTGACTATTCTTATGTTTTTTATTTGTTTTCGTCTAGAGTTTAAGGTTTAGAGTTTAGGGTCTAGGTTTAGGGTTTAGGGTTTTCTAAACCCTAAACCCAAAACTCTAAACCCAAAACCCTAAACCCAAAACCCTAAACCCTAAACTCTAAAACCTAAACCCTAAACCCTAAACCCTTCTGCTCCAAATCGTTAAAAGTGTAAACCACGAAAGTTGTCCGAATGATGTTTTACATCAAAACTCGTGAGATTTTAACCTGAAATTGCAAAACAATGACTGTTTACTACCAAAATTAAGCAGTTTCTGACCAAATTCATAACTTATAAACTTATAAACACTTGTAAATCTTATAAGGTATAAGTTGTGTAAATCATCAAACTTATAAGATTTACAAGAGTTTATAAGTGCATAAGTTATGAATTTGGTCAAAAACCGCTTAAGTTTTGGTAGTAAACAACCATTTGTTTTACAAATTTAAGTTAAAATCCCGCGTGTCTTGATGTAAAACATCATTCCGGACAACTTTCGTGCTTTACACTTTTGATGATTCAAACCAGAAAGGGGTCAAAATCATGATTTAAAATCGATCCTGAAACATTTTTATCAAATGGATGAAAACGGATAAAAACATAAAAAAAATTAGATGAAAATGTAAAATAATAGACGAAAACGAATAAAAGTGTATGAACACGGATAAAAACATATGAAAATGTGAGAAAAACGGAAGAAACAGATAAAAACATGAGAAAAATGAATGAAAACGTATAAAACGGACAAACACTGATAAAAACCTATGAAAACATGAGAAAAACGGACGAAAACATAAGAAAAACGGGCGAAAAGGGATAAAAACGTAATAATAGTCAATGAGGACTAACGATGCAAATATTTTAACTCAATTAAGACTAACGATGCAAATATTTTAACGTAAGAATAGTCAATGAGGACTAACGATGCAAATATTTTAACACAATGAGGACTAACGATGCAAATATTTTAACTCAATAGTGAATGAGGACTAATGATGCAAATATTTTAACTCAATGAGGACTAACGATGCAAATATTTTAACTCTTGAGCTACAGGGACCTTTTATGTAATTGTTTCAAGGACGAATGGTGTAATTGTTTTGGGCCACATGAACGATTCATGTAAATTTATGTAATTAACTCCATGCCACGTCAGAGTCATCGCTACAATAGGAAGATTAAAAAAGTTCATCGCTACAATAGGAAGATTAAGAAAGTTCATGTATACAATAGGAAAAAAAAAGTTCATAGCATACAATAGTAAAAGGTGGCAAGTTGGATGTATTTTTAGACAATTTTCCCTTTAATTAAAGCTACATAGGGATAAGGTAGGTTGTGCGATGCATAGCCTTAGACCTTCCTAGTACTCTACTCCGTATATTCAAAACTAGCCCAAACTGTATTTCTAAAACATTTATTCTAAATGGCATTACATTTCTATATTTGTACGTTTAGGACAGATATCTTGAATATATTTTTGCATCATATACTACGTATATTTCGTAATTAATGATGTCCAATTATGACTTCTGGCACCTAGATTTTTAGTTTTATTTAAAATTCTTTCGTAGACAAAGGCAAATCTGATTTTCAAGAAAATAACGTAACATCCAACTATGCAAACATCCCAGAGTAATTATACCTCAATAGGCATTTTGCCCTATTAAAAGGGTTTGGTGGTGGACCATGAGAGCAGGGGTGGAAACAATCTGAGCCGCTCGTGAAAAGCTCGGGGATTGGACCGTTAGAAAGCTCGAATGAGCCGAGCCTAAACGAGCTCGAGCCCGAGTTTGTGCCTAAGTTTGGGCTCGTTTAATAATCGAGCTCGAGCTTTACATATAAAGATCGATTAGGATCGCGAGCCTAAACGAGCCCAAAAATATATACATATATATATTTTCTATATATATAACCATGTATAAACGAGTTTAAAAAAGTAAACGAGCTCGAGCCTAGTGTGATTAACGAGCCTTCGAGCTTTATTTCATTCAACACGTTATATAAGTTAGTCGAGCCCGAGCCGAGCTCGAGCTTGTGAAAATTTTCACAAGTCGAGCTCGAGCTCAAAATGTTAGGCTCGAAGCGAGCTTGAGCCCGAGCTCGAGCTTTATATATATATATAAACGAGCCAAGCTCGAGCTTTGACGGACTCGGGCTCGGCTTGGCTCGTTTCCGCCCCTAACCTAACCACGGGGCAAAATGGTTGTCAGCCAAAAAAAATAAAAAATAAAAAAAAGGACAAGAAATTCATGTGTCGCAAGCTGGATGTGTTGAAGTGTACGTGTCTCACCCTTTCCAATTTTGAGGTCACTAAATGCATGTCCAAAGAGGAAAATGGTTGGAAACTTTGTCTTCTTTTTTTAAAACACTTTTGAAAGTATCTAACTGTTGATACAAAAGTTGGGCTTTCCTTGTTTGGGTTCCTC
>LBNU01038832.1:32065-51198 GCA_014162995.1 Artemisia annua
ACTCCAATAGCTAAATATGCACTAATGTTAACACCAATCGTTAACACTATGGAAGCACGGTTTCAGTCTTCTTACAACAAAAGAATGCATAGCTTTATAATTAGAACAACATTAATTATAAGTACTGCAGTTGTAGCCCTGTCCCTTCCCTTTCTTGGGTATCTGATGTCATTCGTGGGTGCTCTTTTAAGTGCCACAGCTTCAATAACAATACCATGCTTGTGTCACTTGAGGATCTCAGGAATTTACAGGAGAATCGGCATTGAGATGGTGATTGTTTGGTTTGTTGCATTGACCGGTATAGTTGTTGCAGTTGTGGGAACATATGAATCGTTGGTGGATATAATCAGCCATTTATGAGAAGTATATTGACTTCAAAACTATGTTAGCCTGTTCAGATTTGCAAGAATATTCAAAATTTAAGTTCCTTGCTTCCATTTTTTGTGACTCACAAAAAAACTGGATGGAACTACATGTATGTGTATCTACTAGTTATGTAACTCTTTTCCATTCTATGCATAATGTTGTCTAAAATCTTGAGTAAACTTTGGAGATCTAAAGAGTGCATTTGAATAGATGCAAGTCCATATACAGATTAATAAGTTAATACTACTGTTAGAAACTGTGATATTTCATAATACTACATCAAGTATGTATATGTATGGATGGATTGATAGTGTTCATGTATAAACTTTACAAATTAGTAACTAGTAAGTATTTACTCAGTATAAGAATCCAAAGGTGGACCATTTGCATCATCTGATTGACTGATTTTTGATTAATTTCATTGGTAACTTCCTTCCCAGCCCTTATTAAAAATCACCAGCACTGTTATGACTGAATGGGCTAGGCAAAGTTCTGCACATAGTTGGACTAGCTCAAGCAACTTTCCAAGCCCAAAGTTGTAGTCTAGCAGCTGATCAATAACTTAGAAATCCGTTTAAAACATGGTGGAAGCTTTAAAGTAGTAGCCCCCGTCTTGAGACTTTGGTACAACACACAATTATCCTTTTCTAGTGAAATCGAAGGGGTCGTATATAGCTCCTACCAGAGAATCTAAAATTGCACCATAACATTTTTTTCAAACAATCGCTACCCATTCTCCACTTATTCTGCATGACTGAAGGCACAAATAACGTATACGAAGAAATGTATAGTGTGTATATAGCACTACCCTAAGAAACGTATAGTGTGTATAGCAATCCTATGTTGTGATGATGCGAGAATTATTGCAATAGTCCACATATATAATGTCAATTTAAACTTGTGTATTGGGTACAGTGATAATGACGACTCTGATTATTAAATATTGCATGCTGCAAAACTAATTCTGATTATCTCATTATTTGGGTCAATTTACATCATAAATAATTAATTAACTAATCATTATTTGTCAAACACTGAACAATAGATAATCTTGTTATCACGACGCAAACAAATCTAAACATTTATATCTTGCACCCCGTTTTGTTAGTTAATTATCTACTTATATCTTCCTGTATGAAAACGCAAAGTCAAACACATATATTCCAACAAATTCATCAAGAAAATACTGATAGCATGGTCCCAAAGTGAAACATTTGATTGCACCTTGGGTTTCAACATGCCTACAGTTAATAATTATCTTTTTTTTTTTGAAAGGCAATAATTATCTAATTAACTTGGTATTGAAGAGACCCATCACATTGATGACCGAAATTCAGAGAAAACCAACTGAAGTTTATTCTATTTTTAACTTTATTTATTAAAAAAGATCACAGCATTGACTTTTTAAAATCATGTCCTCATTATGTTAAGAAACTTTAAATGATACTGTAATTATACTTGAGTAGAGTCATCACAGGGTCAGGAGGTCTTTTTGGGTAAAAGAGATTCACCCTGGTAAAATATATTAATCACAGAAAAATATGAAGTACAATGGAATGTGGCTGAAATACCACACTAAACTCAAGCAACGCTTGAACAACCTCTAAGCACTAAACGCTTGTGACATGCCACAAAGCGAAACAAAAGGTACATGAACTGCTAAACTTATTCCTCCTGCAAACAATTATTGAATGTCATAATCTAAACTAATTTTGTACCATTATAAAATCATATGAGCATATTGAGCATCGTGGGACAATTATGCCATATATGTACTCTAACTTTCATATGAGTTCACCAAATTCAAGCAATAAATTTGATAACAGGCAAATTGTGCAAATTATGAATCAAGTTTGCAGTTTTTTTTTTTTTTTTTCCTCCTCTGATTAAAGAAACTATGTAACTTTACATTAACCGTAAATTATGAACCAACTTACATGACCAATGGTGATACTCAAATATATGTCATATGTATGGCACATATCAGATATCACAAACTTAAGATGACATGCAGTTGTTAATAACATTTATATGTTTATTAACTTTCTACTATGTATATGCATATGTGTGTGTATTTATGTATTACTATAAATAGATATATGTAATAGTATATTCACCGGGCATAATCCCTTTGCCCAAAAAAGATATATGTAATAGTAGTAAATTTAATTTGTTTATATATTGTTTCAATTAGCTTAGCATTTCTGTAATATTTCTCGAAGATCTGACATAAGAAAGATGGATGGGCATCAAGTTGTGCCGAGAACTTTTCATTTACTATTGCTGTGAACAAGATCCGGCCGCCTTCATCAACTCATCCATTATTTTCACAAAGCCGGTACAAATTTGATTTTGATTTATATTTTCGATTACAATTCATATTTTGGTCAAGATCCGGCTACCGGCCATTTCCATTTCATAATAATGATCAACCCTATATCATCTTCTTCTGTTTAGGTTTGATTTAGGTTTAACTCTGGCTTAAATTTAGAATTTATTTAGGCATGGTATGGTGTTTGGGTCTGCATGCATGTTTGTGATTTCGTCAAAACACAGGATTTTGTAGCACTGACAATTAGTACGCTTCTCAAACGAGCAACAACAAAAATTATTATGTATATGATGATTGCATTATATGTTACTATAATCGGTAAAAGTGTGCAAGCTGGTGGTGGTTTTCAATTTAGAAAAATCCTGACCATGATAGTTTTTTTGTGCAAATCAGAAAAACCATCAGATGATATATATCCAATTTCATATGTGATATTCAATTTGTATTCATAATCTTCACTACTGTTTTTCATCAATTTTGTTTTCTAATGACTAGTATTGGTACACAAAGCTTTAGATAAATTGTACGAGCTCGATTATGATTCATCTTTATATATAGATTGTTTGGGTGGAGTTTTTTTATTAAAACCATTGATAAGCTAAGTGCTGAATGGTGGTTATATATGGAACATTCAAGAACAGTGCATAAATTTAAGAACTTCGACACCATATAGATGAGAAATAATCTTATTACAAAACATATAAATTTCTAAACGAACTTTAAGGGCGTGTAATCTATAAAAATAAAAAAGAGTGCAATAGGATTTGAACGAAATTTGAGGTTTGGTGAGTGAACAACTACCCTTATTATTTACAGTGGCAGTCGACCAAATTGTTACAAAAAGTAGGTAGGGATGTTCAGTTTTGTAAATGAGATACAAGGACCAAATTTATGATTGTCTCACTACCAAAAGAACAGCTTATAGTGGAAACACAATGTGAAAGATAGCGTTTGGATTTGGTTACCAACATTGTTCAAATAAGAAGAAATCATGTCAGCAAGGGAATATCAGATTATCAGCTAGTATGATGTAACATATGTCCATCGAGTAGTAGCATATTGTATTGTGTTGTCCTATGCAATCATCACAAAATATACGTTTAAACACGAATATTCGTTTCTTCATTTTAAAAGTCACGTGGAAATTTTTTTATGTATGCTTGCATAGTTGCATCTGATGGCGGAGACCAAATGAATTTGGAATAGACAGTTTTTATTTGTCATAGACCTTACTCAGTAAAAAAAATAGTAATTGAGCCCAAGTCGACGGTGATTTTTTAAATAACTGGAGTCTAGTGACCCACATGCTACACATGTGAATGTGGCTTTTGCCCAAAACTTGATGTATTTAGCAAGTATTTATAGCAAGTTACATTTTGAATAGCTGCAAAAATAACTGGTTTCCAAAACTGATTAAAGAGAAAACTAGTTGTAATTGCAAGCAAGAGATAAAGCAACTTTGCGTGTAAAATCACTCAAACTCAATCCTAATTTCAACATTAACAGCACTTTTATTCCTTCTTTCTCTAGAAGAAGAATAAAACAGTTTAAAAAGATGAAGGCCAAAAAGGAGCAGGATGATTACTGTGTTACAGTACCGCTACTGTCTGGAAGTAAAGATGTGGGAACAAAGCAGGCAGAAAAGGAGGAAGAACTATACAACAACATAGGATTAGGAACTACTTCATTCATGAGCACTTGTTTTAATGGCCTCAATGCTCTCTCAGGTATTTTTATTTTATTTTATTTTATTTCAAATCCTTTATTTATTTCATAAGCATAGCTAGCTTGCTAGATTGAAGCTATTGTTATGGATTCTTCTTCTAGAGAAAGAAGGAATAAAAGTGCTGTTAATGTTGAAATTAGGATTGAGCTTGAGTGATTTTACACGCAAAGTTGCTTTATCTCTTGCTTGCTAGATTGAAGCTATTGTTATGGAGTGTTTGATATCGCATACTTTTATGATTATGCTTATAATAAGTGATAACACCATGCAACCCAAACACACCCTTAATATAACCAAAATGGAGGTAATACTAAGGCATCATTTTCCAACCATGATTCTATTTAAAGCTGTTTTCATTAGAAAACTTAAACCTTATCTACAAATATATGAACAAATAATTATGAACCAGAAAACGGAAATCTAAACCAAAGAGTAACGGTGTATCATGTCCTCCTACTCTTCCTAACCCAAAGCAATAAAGGTGGTATCTAAAAACAAAAAATGAAAATGAAACACAAAGTCAAAATGAGAATGGTGATGGTGAGAGCAACGGCGACGCCGGCAGTGATGGTGCACTGACTCGGAATTCAATAAGAAAAGATTTGTTTTTATGGGAGAAAGAGTAGGATCCTGACTTTGTCTCTTTCATACGTTTCTTGGTAACAAGTACTCCTTCCGTCTCAAAATAATTGTCCACATTTCCTTTTAGGGATATCTCAAATTAATTGTCCACTTTCCCTTTTAAGTAAAAACAAGATAATAAAATAAAGGAAAATTCTCTTTAAGTGGTTAAAAACTAAATTGGCCCCATTTTCATTAAACTAAGTGATTTTTGTCTCCTGACAATTATTTTGAGACGGAGGGAGTATCTTGTAAGAGAAAATAAAATCCACTGTAATATATATCTTTTTCTTGAAGATAATCTTATATTTTACTAGAGAAATACTGTATACTCCTACTAATTAATCTTTCTACTTATCTTCATACTGCTTAGGTTCGGTCATCTAACGTTAAGTGACAAAGTGGGCCACATTTCTCATTTTTTCTAATCTTTATCATTTTAATTGATGTGAAAAATAGTCAGAAAATTGGTGTAAAAATTTGATGTATACAGTGGACACCAAATTAGTAGTGTATGGTTGGAGTCTTGGAGATGTCCTAATAAAGACGAGAGCGAGGCACCTTCACTGTCATGATTATTTCTTACTATATTTGTTTCGGTAACATTTGGGGAAATGATTCGTTGATGTAGCAATGTAGTAGGTATGCACATGGATCATTGTACATATACACCTTTTTTCTAAATTGGCGTACTAACCATCTTGGTTCACGTAAGATTTTCGCTAGGATCAATTCATAATAAAGATGGTTAAATATTACTTAATTGTTAGTAAAAAAGTTTACCTAACCACGTGCAAAGTCAAAGTCTTCGTTGGAGAATGAGTTTGTACCTAATTCTGCTTTTAACCGATGCAATTAAATTAAATATTTAGTTTTGATATAAAGCTAAATTCTGATTTCTGAAACTGTTATTGGGTTATTGCATTTGCATTCATCATAAGAGTCATATATATGGAACCAAGTCAACCAACAGCTTCAGCTAATCATGGGTTTAGTCTAATGAGCTATAACTAATTTAGGACTACTTATCTCACATAATGTAATACACTAGGTCGAGAAGCTATATATGATTCTAGGTTACTCAAATTGTTCCCACTTGGTTTTGATTTCAACCCTAATTCCTAAAGGTTAATACTGCATATAAGACCATGTATATTCATGGAAGGATCAAAATAATGAATGGTCATGCTAGCGACGGATCATAGTTTCTAACATGAATATTTGATAACCTGGTAAGAAAACCAGGATCCATCGATGATAGCATGACACAAGTATTACAATTCATTTGTACTTTTTTCTGCAAAAATATATCTGGCATGCACGTGGACACCATCCCGTCTATCGATCATACCTTAGTACCTTGTGTCTTGCTAATTCATACTTTATTTCCCTTGGAGATACGTTTTAAGAAAATCTCACAATTTCCTTTTAATGGATTTTTAGGAGTTGGAATACTTTCAATTCCATACGCATTGGCTTCAGGAGGATGGTTGAGCTTGATACTACTTTTGGTAATTGCTGGCACAACCTTCTACACGGGATTATTAATCCAAAGATGTATGCATGTCGATCCAACAATAAGAACTTACTCTGACATTGGGGATCGTGCATTTGGGAAAACAGGGAAAACTTTAGTATCAATCACTGTAAACATAGAGCTCTACTTGGTCGCAACAGGTTTCCTGATCGTAGAAGGAGATAATCTGAGTAACATGTTCCCAAACATGGATTTTGATATTTTTGGCACTCATATTGGTGCAAAATGTGGATTTGTGCTCCTTGTGGCTGTCATTATACTACCAACAAGTTGGTTAAATAACATGAGCATCATTTCATGCATATCAGCCAGTGGAGTTCTAGCCACCGTCATCATCCTAGGTTCAGTCTTCTGGGCTGGTGCATTTAATGGCATTGGTTTTGAGGAAAAGGGTACAGCCGTAAATTGGAAAGGGATGCCATCAGCTATCAGCTTATACGCATTTTGCTACTGTGCTCATCCTGTTTTCCCAACCTTATATACTTCCATGAGAAACCAACGTCAATTCTCTACGGTATGTATTATTACCATCTGAAAGGAAAATTTAGCATTATAATTCTTAATATTATATCTACGTTAATACTAAAGCTTTTGTTGGATTACATTACAGGTCTTGTTCGTCTGTTTCGCCTTCTGTACAGTTACTTACTCATTGATGGCAATTATTGGTTACCTTATGTTTGGTTCGAACGCAGAGTCACAAATTACCTTAAACCTTCCAACACACCACATAAGCTCAAGAGTGGCCATATGCACCACCCTCGTTGCACCAATAGCTAAATACGCACTAATGCTAACACCAATAGTCAATGCTATTGAAGCACGGTTTCAGTCTTCTTACAACAAAAGGATGCATAGCTTCCTGATTAGAACACTTTTGATGATAAGCACCGTTGTTGTAGCTGTATCCCTCCCCTTTTTTGGATACCTTATGTCACTAGTGGGAGCGCTCTTAAGTGCCACGACTTCAATAACAATTCCATGTGTATGCTACTTGAAGATCTCGGGCATTTACAGAAGAATTGGTGTTGAGATGGTGATTATTGGTTTTGCAGTGTTAACCGGCATAGTTGTTGCAGTCGTGGGTACTTATGTATCAGTGATAGATATTATAAACCATTTATGAGCAGCAAATTAAATGTAGAGTTATGTAGCCTATTAAAAATTTTGTATGGAAATACTTGTACCCGTAAATGTTAAAAATCGAGTTCATGAAAATAAAGTTGCATAAGGTTATCATTTCTCATGTGAATTCTGAGTATAAATTCTTGCATTAATGTCTATGGAATGTTAATCTTCATGTTTAAACTTAAACCATCTAGTAACAAGTAAATATTCACACAAGCAGCTCGAGAATCAAACCCTGATAAGAATCTGAATGTGTACCCGTTTAACTCAATGCAGCTCTCTGCGGATATCTTTTTCAACCCCTTAACCCTCATACTCTTCCTCAGCTGAGCTACATCGTCCCACTTGCATTCATCTGCATATTTGTTTGCAAGCATTACCAAGTTCCCGCTCCATTTTGGCTCCAATGCAAGTAATCTCCTTCGTACCTTCTCCCCAACCCCATCAAAATCGATACCATTGTGAACATTGCATGCACTTAGCAAAGTTCTCCACACAGTTGGATCTGGCTTTATATGCATGTTTAGAATGAAGTTATATGCTTCACTGAGACAACCAGCTCGTCCCAGAACATCCACCATTGCACCATAGTGTATTAAACGAGGCTTAATCCCATAAACACGCTTCATTTCCTCAAAGAATCGATACCCATCCTCCACATATCCAGCATGGCTACACGCACAAATAACACCAAGAAACGTCACATAGTTAGGTTGGATTCGAGCATCCTTCATTTTCTTAAAAAGTGAAAGGGCGTTTCTAGCATGCCCATGTTGAGCTAATCCCAAAATCATCGCACTCCAAGTCCACACATTACGCTCATCCATCATGTCAAACACTAAACTCGCCAAATTCAAATCCCCACACTTCGCATACATATTAACAAGCGCCGTCCCCAACTGACAACTCACTTCCAATCCCATCCCAATTATTTGAGTATGAACACATTTTCCCATCGTTAAATTCCCAATCTCAGCACAGACAGAAAGCATCATCACCATTGTCGTCCCATCACCCTCAAACCCACTCCCTCTCATCTTCATAAAATACTCCACCGCTTCATAAAACCATGACACACGAACAAAGCCAGAAATAATACTATTCCAAGAAACAACACTCTTCCACTGCATTTCATCAAACACTTTCCTCGCATCAACTATCTTTTTACACGATCCGTAAAAATGAATCATGGTATTCCTCACATATACATCCGAATCCATCCCACGCTTCAAGCAATCAGTGTGAACTTGTCTCCCTTCGTCAAGAGCCAACGCCAATGCACACGTTTTAAATACAGAAGCATAAGTAAGCTCAACTGGCCTAATACCAGAACAAAGCATTCGCTTAAAACTCGATATGTTTTCACTCTTTAAATCGCCATTATTCGATGGCGACGGTTTAGAGTCTTTGGAGGTGCAAAAAGGGTTTGAAATACAAAATTTTATGATTTTATAAATGGAAAATTTGTTGGAATGTAATAGAGATGTTATTGGGATTTGGGTGTAAATTTGTGAGATGATTTTCATAGGAGTTGCGCGGTTTTAGTATCGAAAGTGATTGTTGATTTTGGAACCTAATTCGAGTTAGCCGTTAAGTTTCTTGGCAGGAAAATTTGAAAGTTACTTAGTGAAAGGAACCATTCACAACATGTGAGATAATAGGTGATATGTAAGTGTAATTAGGTATCGATAAATAGCATCAGATTGTACCAAAGTCACTGCATGTTTTATTTTTCACAAAAATAAATCTAGATTCGAGAGGTCTCGAGACATAAATAGGGCTGAATTAGCCAACTTTTCCTTCAACTTCGACTATGTGAAGCTATAGGTGCTTGCTTGCTCCATGGGAGCCTGGGAGCTGCTTCATGCTTTATGGGAGGTATTCAGTCGTTTGCTTACATGATACAGCAAAAAGGCGCACGGTTGCTTGCTTGAACCGTGTATATAGGTCACAAGTCTACAGGTGGGTTCCCAAGTCGTAATTAATTTTAACAAATGTCATAGATTGCACGTAAAAAGAATCTGAACAAAGATGATACAAACAAAGAGAATCATACTCAAGTTTTTGTAGTCTATAATGGCTTTACCCAGCAAAATGTATCTCCTAGACATGCAATTTGTCAAATTGCTGAACAAATATAAACTGTAACTAACCAAAATTTAATTGTTTTTGGTCTTTCATGAGAGGCTAACTTAATGTTAATACTATTGATTCGGTCGAATGAGAACTTTTCATTCCTTGGTACTACAATAAAGCAGCTAATCGAACAAAAAATGAGGAACCAAAAGTCACCCCGCATTGCCATATCAGTACACAGCTGACCTATGAAAAGTTCCAAAAAGTATTTCGTTGCAGCAAATGCAAAATCTGTGTATACCAACTGCTCATTGAGACTTTTTCGCGCTAGCGTCAATTAATTTCGACTTCTTAATACTCGGCATTTTACCAGGAAAAGCCCACCTCAGGAATCTTTCCCAAGTATAACACCCGAAGAACATCAATGCCGCCCATAAAAGAAGCTTGTCACGCAATTCCCGAGGTAATGGCACCAGCTTCAACCAGTCATTCAAATCCCTAAACACATCAGACGTAATCATAGTGAAGAACACAACCGCGCCCCCAAGAGCTAACTTGAACGGTTTGTTTTCAGATATACTTTGGTTAAATGGGTGGCCCATGTAGTTGACCGCAAAGGTAGCAACTTGGATCATCATGCTGACCATGTACGAGACAGTGTTTACTAAATTACTCTCGAATTCAGAATCTGGCTCGATGCATTCGTCTGGCATGTGCTTTTCTGCTTCTTTCACAGATGAAATCAAGAAAAGAATATGGAGAGCAAACTGGCCCAGTAGAGATAAGAAGACGTAGAAGCAGAAGACATTAGGGTGGGGCCTTTCAGCAGATAGTGTTTGTAGGGGACGGGCATGTGAGATGAAGAGGAAAAAGGCAGCGGTGAAAACACCACTAATTGTGGCTTGAACATCTCCTAGCTTAACACCATCCAAGTACATGACACTCAGGACATAAGCAGTTGCAAGGCAGTTAAGTCCAAGAATCTTGAACATTTGCAGGGTGGTCACCAAAGTACTACGTCCTTGGCGGATGATGTCGGTTGTTGGGGCGACGGATGCATGTTTAGCAGTGAAAGGTGACGCCATTGATGCATCGCCAAGTTTGACTATAGGAGCTGACCGACCATCGTCTCCTTCATTTAGCTCATCCATCATCTTCTTTAGCTTCTGCCTTTGAACCTCAGCTGGTGTCAGATGGCGGTTATTGGCAGCTGGGGTGACATTGCTTGAACTTGGTTCGGCAGCGGATTTTGGTTTCTTTGGCTTAGTGGGCTTTGCTTCTGATGCGGGCTTTGTTTCTGATGAGGGCTTGTTGCCGGTACTCGTAGGCGGTATTGCATTCAGTAAAGCTACTCCTACATGTGCCTGAAAACACAAATAAACATCAAATCTTAACATAATCAGAAGTAGACATGGCAAAATGAGCCAGGTAAGATAAGCTGTGTAAGATTTGGGGCATAACAGGTAATTTTCTATGACACGAAAAGCAACGGTTGAGTTGACCACTTGACCCATAACACCCATGTCCATATAATATAAGTTTGCAAATAATTAGTGTGTCAAGTATGGTTACAATATACTGCTTCAATAAGAATCTTATTGTTAGAATGCAATGATTTTTAAGAATATATGCTTATACATACACATAAGGCGACTTTCAACACATTCGACCAATTGACCTCTTCTTTTTCAGTTATTTATTTATGTTACATCTGTTTGAGGCGTTATAGAAAGAAAAAAACGTAACCCAACCCAACCCAGATGACCATTTATGAGCAAGTGCATAGAAATTCCCATCTCTAATCAGAAGGCACCACAATTTTACCTGCTTCAAAGCTCCAACATCGTTAGTGCCATCACCACACATCAAAGTAATCCTTCCAGATGATTTAAAAGTAGTCATAATGAGTTCTTTTTGCTCTGGTGCAACCCTTGCAAACACCTGATATATAAAATTGCTTTGTTAGCATAACACCATTAGAGTTAATAATCAGAAATTTACAATTTTCTCAGAGTCACAACCTTCACATATGGAATGACTTTCGTAACAGCAGAGGTCTGGAGCAACATTTCAAAGCAATCACCTCCAATACACAGGTCATGACCCTCAGCTAAAGCCTCAACCATTTCCTCACTGTATAGCAAACATATAAAGGCTCATCCCAAATTTTATAAGAAAATCACTACCTCGCAAAATTATGTTACCTGTAGGTCACAATTTCTGTTTCATCAGGCGAAACCCATTCAAATTGTTGCTTGTTCTTCGTCGGAACAAGAATTAATGCCGGTTCGGAAATTATATTCACTTCACGAGCAACATGGCAAGCTGTCAACGCTTGATCACCAGTAATCATAACCTGATCACATAAGAAACACCAAAATATTGTTACACTTATTTAACCTGCATATCACTCAACTTTTACCTAATGTCTAACCAATGAGATCCGTACATCTAAGATAATAATTGTGTTTATAGTAACATTATGTAAAAACTTTATTATGTTCTTCCGTAAAAATAAAGTTATGTTATGAACCCAGACAACAAAATTAGCAAACTAGATCAGCGCCACTCACCAAGTCATGTGACGACTGTTTCAATTCAAGCAAGACGGCGGCAGAATCTCCTCTGATGGGGCAATTAAATACCTGAAGTTAATGTGATGAGCACAAAGATGTAAAGAAAGCATATTTCTAATATACAATGTGGCATTATAGACATATGAAAGTAAGAGATTAAAAATGAAAAGAGGACTTCTATAATTATCGTACCGCAAAACCAGCAAATGTGAGCCCACTTTCCACTACTTCTCTGTCCAAGTTTCTTGCTTCACTTACCTATAACCAGTGAACAAGAACAGAGACAACCATGTGAATAGAAAGTACAAATACTAAAAGACGGTGGCCAGGAGGAAGGAATGTTACCGTCATTTCAGGAAGAGGCTTATATGCTAAAGCCAGAACACGAGATCCTTGCCGTGTGTATTTCTTGTAGGTGCTTACATAAAATGCTGGTATATCATTGAGTCTTTCTTGAATGGTCTCTGGTGCACCCTGAAATTACAGTGTGCCAATTTTTACTCTACAGAAGTACACAAAGTCCAATGGTCCACAGAACGGACAGTACAAATACGTGGTATATACTTTCTTCGACTATCATACTTGATGTAGATCTATTACATACCTTCACAAATGCATAAAACTGCTCTTCCGTACGAACAACAACTGCCATTCTTTTTAAGTGAGACGCAAAGTGATGTCTCTGAACAATTTGAACAGAACTGCCACCTCCCCTGCAAACAATGCCAAAAAAATAAAATCTAATTACAAGAAAAGCTCATCAAGAGACATAGAGAATGCAGAAACTAAAGTCGGTAACTTCAAGCGGTGTACTTTTGAATGGATCGATAAACATAATGTTTTGTCTCAAACAAGCAAAATGAAACAATTAAAAATATAAAACAAACTGGTGGAACCGGATGGAACAGGATGGAAGTCACCCAAAAAGTATTTCATGTCAACACATCAAACCCCTACTGGTGTTACCAAACCCACCCGCCCAGCCCAACTTGATACATCTAGTGGATACACATCAAGCATTGAATTATAAATATGTGATCTGGCAGCTACTTGTATCACAAATTATAGAAATCAAAAGATGAATGGCTTACTTCTTAGGCATGGCCTTCTCATCCGACTTATAACTCCACTCTATTCCCTTTATTGCAGCCTTCTCAAGAGGATCACCAACCTACAAGCAACAATATCATTTTTAAAACATAGAACATGACTAGTTTGCCAAACCAATTAAAATAAAAAACAAATTATGCATCGGAGCTATTAAAATATATATTTTAACACCAAAGGGCTTTGGCCTAGCGGTATGTGAGTGTGCCCATTAAGCAAGAGGCTGTGGGTTCAAATCTAGTCGGAGGCATTTGTGAGATAGTGTGATATAGGTGGTATTGACTATATAATGCATCGGAATCATAGTGTGAAAAATTGCCTTTCTAAGAGAACATACGTATTTTGGCTATAGTTGCGTCGGATAATTCATAGTGCAAGAGATATCAGATAACACAAGTACATTGCACAACAAACAGACGGAAATTCTTCAAATATGTGTCTTTATCTTTCAATTACAAACAGAATTATTTTCTTTCCGGGGACCCCAACAAGTGTCAGTCTTGTCAACATGAAGACTCATAGAAATATAAACAGGTATCACATGTTAGGTTTTATAGCTTTATCCAGTATTCTGACACAACACCTTTGATGCAGAAAATTCATATAGTTGAACGCACTTGCAGTAGATAATGCTAACGTGTTTAAAGCGCAGAGTTACCTATTTACACTAATTAATAGAAACAGCCATAAAACAGGAGAAACAACTATAAAATTTACATACCAGTTTGTTGTCCACAAAAACCAGGGCATGGCAAGAAGCAAGAATTTCCAAAGTGCGAGATGGCACTTTTTTAGTATCTGTTTCTAGTTCTATAGCATCACTCAACCCACCAACTCCAGAAAATTCCTGGCAATCAACAAACAAGTTAAGCATAAATGGAAGGCAGTCAATTAAAAAATTAACATTAATGCCAAAACTGAACTGACATACCATGTCATCAGATGTCAGTGTTCCCGTCTTGTCAAAGCAACATATATCAACCTGCAGAACGATAAAATAAGAGCAAATGAATTAGAACTAAAAACAGTAAATCAAGATAACACATCCTAAACTATTATTGCTCACCTTCCCAGCAAATGGTATACGGAAAGGTTCTGTACAAAAAATGCCACGTCGTGCTAGTGCAATCAAAGATGTATTAACAGCTATTGACAACTCCATTGGCAGCTCAGGAGGGATCACTGAAGTAATGATCAAGGAACAGCTAAGAAGAAGCTTGTACCTGCTCCTGTTTGGGTCCTCAAGCCCCTACATCAACACGTAGGGTAATACCTTAGACATGCCTAAAAATATTACTTTTAAAATCCAGACCCACTTGAGATAAGAACAGCATGTTTTACCTTTTTAAGTACGTAACCAGCTGCTATAATTGCAAAAACGACTAAAAACAAGATAAAGAGTCCACTCTCCCAGCTGTTAGCAGTGACCTGAAAGACAAATTTTTTAAAAAGAAAGCGATGAGAAAGATACACAATTTTACATACAGAAAGCAAAATTTGTCAACTGCCAAGAACAATTACCCTCTCCGTTGAAAACAAGATTGTCCGCATCAGTTTCCCTTGGGTTGTCTCAAATCCAGTGCGTAAAACAATTGCTAAGCAACCACCATCGGGAGTTTTCATTTGGAACGTCTAAAGTAATTAACAAAAGGAACACATTAGTTGTTAGTTGCAGACAAAAACTCATAATAAAATGGGATGCAACATAATGCACAACCTTATCAGGAGTATGCTGCAATATCTTTGTGCCACCAAAAAGAATATGATTCTTATCTCGTTTAGAAGACAAACGCTCTTCGGGTCCTCTGCCCGTGATTGAAACCTGTAAAAAATAAATTTGTTTAAGTTCACACATAAACTTGAAATCACCAAAGTACAGATTATGTAAGTAAATTAAATGAGAGAACAACCTTCCATTGGGGGGTAGACTCGCCAGTGAGAATAGCCTCGTTCACAATAGCATTCCCTGCCAGAATAAGCATGTCTGCAGGGACAGCTTTTTCCTCTCCATCTTGACCAGCAGCACGACCAATAGACACAACATCCCCAGGAAGAAGTTCCGTCCCTGCTACCTTTGTCCACCTGCCAACGAACAAGTCCATATATGTCAACTATCTTCAAACATGTATGCAGCGTTAACAGAAAAGGCTTAATTTACTAAATTCCAGTAGAGATATTAAACTTACTTCCCACAACGGTACGCCATTAGCATCTGAGAATCAACTCTAACACGTCTAAGCTCTGACAAAGTCTTCAATCGACTTTTGGCCATTGTTGACTCAAACATAAACAACATAAAGAGGGTGAACAGACTATAATACCAATATTCATCTAGACACCAAAGTCCAACACAGAAGACCTGCAGATTAAAGGAAATAGCACGTTAAATAAATAAAAAATGCACTAGCACATGTTACAAAAGCTTTTCCTTAACGGTGTTGTAAGAGCACAAGCAACAGGGTACATCACGTCAAACCTGGAAGACAAAGAAGGGTTCCATGCAGTGCTCTTTCATCAACTTCTGGAACGTTGGCTGCGGATACTCAAATCTACGTAGATGCAATAATACTTTTAATCAGATAATTGCAAAACAAACAGATAAAAGTATGTCCATCTAGTTAAAAGGGATAAATAATAAGAAAATCAAGGAGCATGTGACAGACAAGGTAACCATCAATTATTTAACATCTAAAACTTGAATGGGAGAAACAGGTAATGTTACGGGTGCGTTTAGTTGGGAGGAAACACCCTTGTTTTCCACAAAATGTTTTGTGGAAAACAAGGAAAACATAGATCGCGTTCAAATCAGCGTTTTCCAACAAAATGTTTTGCAAAACACAAAATCCCCTATTTCCTAACTTAACAAGGAAAATTACAAAACAAACTTTAGTTGTTTTCCTTGTTTTCCTTTGTAACCCACAACCCTCCCTCTCCTTCAAAATAGAAAATGCAAACATCAACTAAACGCGTTTGTCTATATTTTCAAGTGTTTTGTGAAGATAACTTTCCCTTCCAAATTTTTACAAAACTAGAGATAGAAATCAAGAGAATTTTTCTCCAACTAAACGCACCCTACATGTTGCAAACTGCAGACTAGTATTTTTTGTATTATGTCATTATGATATCCAACAAATACAAGGATGTTCTTGTTGAAACTCAACAATACGCCACCACTCGATTTGTTTGCATGGTTGAAACTTTCTGGTTTGAGGTTTCGACAGGTTATTTCAGTGTCAAGGTTGTGTGTCAAGGTCGTCGTCGGGTTTCTAACCCATCTACATGCTTCCAAATCGGTGATGCCCTTAAGTGGTTAGGTGTTGTGTTAGACGCGGGTTGTCCTCCTTTGATTGTTAGATCTCCATGTCGATTCAAGGATCATTTTATTAGAGTCATAGTAGTTGTTTAAGCCTTAAAGTCGATGTAGTTTAGTGAGGGTCGTTGTCAAGGGTCGTGTTTATGGTTGTAGTATGTGAGAGTCGTTGTGATCACTGTTGATCGAGATTGTTGTAATTCCTAGCATCTTGCTAGTCTTAATTTTATAAAAATATATTGCCTTTCAAAAAAAAGAAACTTACACATTGCGTCCCCACTTCTCAGCAGCAACTTGAACTTTAGCTTCGGTACCATGTCCCGTACTTTTGAGATAGTACGCAAAAGTTTCCTTGGACGGGTACGGAAGCTTACAGAAAGTCTTTTTCTCATCTGAATAGATGAAACACTGCTTTCGGAAATCAAAATATACCTCCTCTGTAGCAGAGCCTCCCAACTGAACAAAACAAAACCATTATAATCAATCATCAAACATACAATACATTATATCCTAAAACCTCGTGTAATGAACAAACACAAAACAATGTAGCATATTACCTTCCGGAAATGCAACGGCACCACTTCTTTCGCTCCACAAAACTTAGCCGGGGTAATTTTACACGCATTCGCTTGATTAATATCATTCACCTAAAAACGAATAACCAAACATCTTACAACACATTTTCGCAATTCAACTAATCCTAAAAACACAACTAGCTCAAAAAAACCGCAACTAACTAACCTTAGAATACTGAACGAAACATTTAAAATCAACCGACCAGACGGTAAACAAAACCACCAACACATGAACAGCCAACAAACCACCTAGTATAATAAACGCATCCAAAAAATCCAAACTCGGCACAATAACAACGATCCACGTGACGTAAAGAATCGCAAACGGCCACGCANGAAAACAGAGATCACGTTCAAATAAGCGTTTTCCAACAAAATGTTTTGCAAAACACAAAATCCCCTATTTCCTAACTTAATAAGGAAAATTACAAAACAAATTTTAGTTGTTTTCCCGGTTTTCCTTTGTAACCCACAACCCTCCCTCTCCTTCAAAATAGAAAATACAAACATCAACTAAACACGTTTTCTATATTTTCAAGTGTTTTGTGAAGATAACTTTCCCTTCCAAATTTTTACAAAACTAGAGATAAAAATCAAGAGAATTTTTTTCTCCAACTAAACGCACCCTACATGTTGCAAACTGCAGACTAGTATTTTTTGTATTATGACATTATGATATCCAACAAAATACAAGGACGTTCTTGTTAAAACTCAACAATACGCCACCACTCGATTTGTTTGCATGGTTGAAACTTTCTGGTTTGAGGTTTCGACAGGTTATTTCAGTGTCAAGGTTGTGTGTCAAGGTTGTGTGTCAAGGTCGTGGTCGGGAACCCATCTACATGCTTCCAAATCGGGTGATGCCCTTAAGTGGTTAGGTGTTGTGCTAGAGTTTGAAGGCGGGTTGTCCTCCTTTGATTGTTAGATCTCCATGTCGATTCAAGGATCGTTTTAGATAGAGATTTTAGAGTCATAGTAGTTGTTTAAGCAAGGGTCATGTTTATGGTTGTTGTAGTATGTGAGAGTCGTTGTGATCACTGTTGATCGAGATTGTTGTAATCCTAGCATCTTGCTAGTCTTAATTTATAAAAATATATTGCCTTTCAAAAAAAAAAAAAAAAAAAAAAAACTTACACATTGCGTCCCCACTTCTCAGCAGCAACTTGAACTTTAGCTTCGGTACCATGTCCCGTACTTTTGAGATAGTACGCAAAAGTTTCCTTGGACGGGTACGGAAGCTTACAGAAAGTCTTTTTCTCATTTGAATAGATGAAACACTGCTTTCGGAAATCAAAATATATCTCCTCGGTCGCAGAGCCTCCCAACTGAACAAAACAAAAACATTATAATCATATCATCAAACATACAATACATTATATCCTAAAACCTCGTGTAATGAACAAACACAAAACAATGTAGCATATCACCTTCCGGAAATGCAACGGCACCACTTCTTTCGCTCCACAAAACTTAGCCGGGGTAATTTTACACGCATTCGCTTGATTAATATCATTCACCTAAAAACGAATAACCAAACATCTTACAACACATTTTCGCAATTCAACTAATCCTAAAAACACAACTAGCTCAAAAAAACCGCAACTAACTAACCTTAGAATACTGAACGAAACATTTAAAATCAACCGACCAGACGGTAAACAAAACCACCAACACATGAACAGCCAACAAACCACCTAGTATAATAAACGCATCCAAAAAATCCAAACTCGGCACAATAACAACGATCCACGTGACGTAAAGAATCGCAAACGGCCACGC
>LBNU01038832.1:51576-61841 GCA_014162995.1 Artemisia annua
AAAAAAAAAAAAAAAAAAAAAAAAAAAAAAAAAAAAAAAAAAAAAAAAAAAAAAAAAAAAAAAAAAAAAAAAAAAAAAAAAAAAAAAAAAAAAAACGCAATCATAACTCAACCTTAACTCAACAACAATTTACAAAAACACCCTTTCATTTAGAGGGGAAAGTGATTTTTTTTATATATATATAAAGAACCAAGCCTTAACTCGGCGTTAAGTGGCTAACGCCGGTGTTAACGCAGCTTTCACTAAGGGCAACGGTGTGGTTAACGCTGGGATAACGCGGGTTAAACCCCCTTAACGCAGCTTCCAAGTTACCATTGCTGGTGCTCTTATCATAACTTAACCACAACTTACTCATTTAGGTCCCACCACTTTCTATTTTATTTTCTTTATTCACATCTCCACACACACTTTTGACACACAAGGACGAAAAGGACGAAATATTGCCTCGCCGTGCAGACGAGCAACACCCAAATGAGGAGCTATAGCGAGTTGGGATGGTGTCATGGCAAGCCACGGCGAGCTCCACAACGAGCCCACACCAATTGCTCTTATGGACATGATTATTAGAGCATTCGATGTCAAGCCGCTTCACCACCATATCAGCATTCTCCCTTTTCACACTCTTTATCACTCACACACTAAAATACTCCTTCATTTATCACTCAAGCCAAAACACCCTTTTTAAGACCTACCATACCTAATTAAAACACAAACTCAACAAAAAAAACCCAATTAAGACAAAATAAAAAAAACAAAATGTTGCAATTGGCGTACGTCAATACTTTGGCTTGGATTTTGGCGGGGATGGGGGGATATGGCATCATCAGTTTGGCTCAAGCCGAAAGCCTTCCACCTGTGTTTGATGCCAATGAGGCATTACCACACCTAATCCGCTTAATATATTATACAGTACTTATTTTTCAAGAAAATAAGATATTTGAAATATAAGTTTTGTTTACCAGATAAAATATTAAGAGATTTTAAAAAATAAATTTTTATAATTTCTTAAAATAAATGTTACTTCATGTATCTTATAAAAAGGATTTTCATTTTTAGCTCTCGGTTCATCTCCAGTTCCAACAAGAGTTACTTTTTTCAAACTTATCTATGGAACGAAGTTAAAACTACATCAAGATATAGGGATGGAGCTAAACATCACGACTTGCATGTCATCGAGAAAATTAGCAGAGATTCTACATTATTTTACACACATCATGGACGAAACTTAGTAGGGAACGAAGGCATTTTGGCCCCTTCAATATGTTCAGCAACAAGCACTTTTTAACCTATAAAATTTGTATTTCTAGACAATATTATACAAATGTTATAAGATAATGTAAGTTGACTCCTTAAAGTAAACACAATACACATTACATTTTGGGCCTACTAACCGGGTCTACTAATAATTTTATCTAGTTTCGTCCATGCACCAATATAAAAGACTCCTTAAGACTTGGGAAGATGTAAAACAGACTTGGAAACCTTATAAGACTCCTCCATTAAAAGATGATAGAAGCAATTAAACGTCGTCATCGCTAACTGCAATTAAACACGTGACTTAAATCATAAGTAAAAAAACTAAACCTTGGCATAATATAAGTGATGAGATTAACATGACTAAATTATATAATAATTACTAAATATAATTGGACAATGAAAGTGAATTGAATTTGTATATAGTAAGTGAGCATACATGATCATGCGTTTTATTAGCGAAGTTGGGGGAGTTTAAACGGTGGAGGGGGTTATGAGTGATGGTTTGGGCGGAGATCTGGTGGGAAGCGTGATCGGAGGGGATCAGGGGAACGCCAAGATAAATTAGCAAGAGATTGGATGCGGTNAGTCTGGGGGATTTTGATATGTGCTATTTTACACATATTTTTGACCTTAGTTTAAGTGTATATAAGACCAAAAACTAACGTGAAACGCCAAAGATATCGTGTTTTTGTGTTTGTGACTGTGCAGGAAAGGATATTGCATAAATGGCACGAAAATCAACCAAGAAGCCCTAAACGAGCACGAGATTTGGAAAAGAGTCAAGAAGCCGAGTCAACGATGAAATTTGCTTAAGTAAAGCCCGTGACGATGTTTTCATTACTTAAAAGCTCATGAATATGAAAGAGACACGTAATCGAAGATTAAAGATGATTATCATATATAAGCTTCCCAAATTCGAGCAAGTGATCACTTTTATATCATTGAAGACTTTTTGAAGACTCGTCAACATATTTCCTCAAGATTACAAGGACTTAAGTTTACTTTTTAGAAGTCGTTTAGTAGTGTAATGAAAGTTTATGTGTTACTTTCATGAACAATTAGAGTTAAGGGGACTAGATGTAAAAAGGATACCACCTTGGATCCTTTAAATAGAAACCCCAAGCTTCATTTTGAAGCTAGTCTTCATTTTTTGTATTTTTTTCATTATGTCTTAATTTAATTTTATGTCATTTATTTTCATGTCAAATTTATTTTAATGTCATTTTAATTTCTTGTCTTGATTTACTTATTGTCATCTTTATTGCTTTTAATCTTTACAAGTTTTTCCTTAATCTTTACAAGCTTTTATAAATTTTCTTGTCACCTTTGCATGGTTTTTATTTTTGAGTCGCATAAAAAGCTTATGGGCTAGGGCTTGCAAAACGAGTCGTGGCTTATTTGCTTATTTATAAGCTTATTTTGTGTCTAAACGTTATTTTTATTAAGTTTTAACAAGTTGTATTTATTTTTTATAAAGTTTGTGGTCACGTTAAAAGTTTTTAAAGTCCAAGTATTTTTATTTTAGGGTTTAGCGAGTTTGGATTTTTCCTTAGCGAGTATGTTTTTCTTTTTTTTAGGGTCTAGCGAGTTTGGGTACATAGCTAGCGAGTATGCTATCTTTGTAGCGAGTTTCATCTTGGCTACTAATAATCTAGCGAGTATGAAAACTATTCTTAGCGAGTTTCGTTTTTTTTTGTTGTTAGCGAGTTTCAAATAGTTAGCGAGTAGGGATTGTAAAGTTCCAGCGAGTAGCAGTTGATAGTTAGCGAGTTTGGACACTTATAGTAGCGAGTATAGTACTTTTCATAGATCTAGCGAGTATGAACTAAAATGTTAGCGAGTTTCAGCTTTTGTCTAGCGAGTATTGGCACAAATTTATAGCGAGTATGGGACCGTATTTGGTAGCGAGTATGATTTGAGATTTCATAGCGAGTATGGTTTGAGAATTCTTTGCATGTTTGGTTTTCTTGTTCTATTCTTTTCAAGTTTAATTTCTTTTACGAGCCGAGCTAGGCTTTTATTCCCCTCATCGTTTATCGAGTGAGGTTTCATTTTATTTAAATCTAAATGTTATGCTGCCGAATTTTCTTTAAAATCTTTTTAGTTACGTTTTATTATCAAAGTCTCGTGTCTTTTAATTTTTAGTTTTAAACTTTTATTACCGTTTAATGTTTACAAGTCTTTTATTTTCTTTATCTCTTTACGTTTTTAATATGAGTCGCGAGTAGTTTTAAATCGTGTTTGCTTAGTAGCTCGGGTTAGTGAGTTAAGTAAGAGCGTTAAACGTTTGTGATAAATAATCGAAAGATTATTTAGACGTGTGATTTAATTATTCGAAGGATGAAAACCTTTGAACGATTAATTCATTCGTTTAGAGTTGTTATCTTTTCAAAAGATTAATCAAAAACTAATCTCGAGAAAGGAAAATAACTCGTCACAAACTTTTACCTCAAGCTTAATAAACTTATTCGAGTCGCTTTGCAAACACATTGTCTTTTTAATTCATTTACCGTTTTCATTACTTATCGCTTTTAGTTACCGCTTTCTTTAGTCATTTTTTTATTCATGCAATTTAACTCGTTTACTTATTTCATGTCATTTTACCGCTTTACTTTACTTTAATTTGTCATCGTAGTATAAACAAAAACAAAACCTTCTTTTAAACTTTATTCACTACACATAGCTCACGATCTTGAGTGACGCGATCCATATTCAACCCTCGTTGGGACAACGACCCGAGGTTCTTGCTTTCACTAGCTAGTTTCCTCTCGATCATTAACTTTGTTGTTAATTGTCGAAATAGTCCCTATACTATTTCACCATTCACCACCCGAATAATATATACACATATACTAATATATCTATACCTATATAGTATTTTCTTAGTATTTAGTATTTACGTAATAAAAATTTATTACTCTAATATTGTTAGTTTTATTTTTTATTTTTTTATATAATCTTTGTAGGATAGTAAAATTACGATTATTGATACTCGTTTAGTGTCATATTTTTAAGTTTTAATTTTCGGAGGTATAATTTATCACTATTTATGTATAATATTATCGTTGAAAACTTAATAAGGCTTGTTTGTAATTGATTATTTTAATAGGTTCTTACTTTTTCAAGTTATTGCTAACGGTCTAGAAATAATAATAAATGTGAAATGGTACAGCTTTGGTCGAGAATTGTACCCAAAGAGGACACCCTGATAAGATCCCCAATTAATACGGGGCGGGTTTGGGGATAACTTTCGTAATTGGGTTTGGGGATTGGGATGGTTGCCCTGCCCAAAACCCGCCCCGTTGCCATCCCTAGTGCCACAGAGCCACCTCACCACCATATCAGTATTCTCCCTTTTCACACTCTTTATCACTCACACACTAAAATAATCCTTCATTCATCACTCAAGCCAAAACACCCTTTTTAAGACCTACCATACCTAATTAAAACACAAACTCAATAAAAAAAACTCAATTAAANCCCAAAACCCGCCCCGTTGCCATCCCTAGTGCCACAGAGCCACCTCACCACCATATCAGTATTCTCCCTTTTCACACTCTTTATCACTCACACACTAAAATAATCCTTCATTCATCACTCAAGCCAAAACACCCTTTTTAAGACCTACCATACCTAATTAAAACACAAACTCAATAAAAAAAACTCAATTAAAATAAAATAAAAAACGAAAAGTTGATACTTTGGCTTGGATTTTTTTTTAGGGGAGGGGGGCGGGGGGATGTGGGCATCGGTTTGGCTCAAGCCGAAAGCCTTCCACCTGTGTTTGATGCCAAGGAGGCATTACCACACCTAATCCGCTTAATATATTATACAGTACTTATTTTTCAAGAAAATAAGATATTTGAAATATAAGTTTTGTTTATCAGACAGAATTAAGAGATTTTTGAAAAATAAATTTTTATAATTTCATAAAATTAAATGTTACTTCATGTAGCTTATAAAAAGGATATTCATTTTTAGCTCTCAGTTCATCTCTGGTTCCAATAATAGTTACTTTTTTCAAACTTATCTATGGAACGATGTTAAAACTACATCAAGATATAGGGATGGAGCTAAACATCACGACATGCATGTCGTCACGAAAGTTAACAGAGATTCTACATCATTTTACGCACATCATGGACGAAACTTAATAGAGAACGAAGGCATTTTGGCCCCTTCAATATGTTCAACAACAAGCACTTTTTAACCTATAATATTTATATTGCTAGACAATATTATACAAATGTTATAAGATAATGTAAGTTGACTCCTTAAAGTAAACACAACACACTTTACATTTTTTTGGCCTACTAATAAAATTTATCTAGTTTCGTCAATGCACCAATATAAAAGACTCCTTAAGACTTGGAATAGGGCTGCAATCAAGTCAAGCTTTTATCAAGCAACTCGAGCTCGAGCTTGACTCGATCGAGTCAAGCTTTTATCAAGCTCAAGCTCAAGCCCAAAAATTAGCTCGAAACATATAACAAGCCAAGCTCAAGCTTTTGATAGCTCGAGTCGAGCTCCTATCAAGCTTTTTCGAGCTTTAATATAAATATATTTTCATTATAAATTCATATAACTAACTACGGATAATTTGAGTATTAACATAATTATAAGGACTTACTTTGTAAAAAATTGAACATGTATTCTAGGAAAATCATTTAAACCTAACTGTATGTTTGGCAAAAGTAACTGTTGCTAGAACTGGAGATGGTGCTGGAGATGAATATTACAAAAATAGATTATTTTTATAAGCTACATGAAGTAACAGTTGGTTTTAAGATATTATGGAAGATTATTTTTCATAATCTCTTATGAGTTATGTGTGCCAAAAAAAGATTATTTTTTAAGTATCTTATTTTTTAAACAAATAAGCATAATCTCTCAACAATCTTGTATGCCAAACATACCCTAATCCAAACGTTTTGTAATCTACCTTTTGTATTATTCACTCTACTTGTCTGCATTCTCTTTTGATCTTCTCCAAATCTCCAATCATTCAACCAGTAACTCAGTAAATCCAAAGTTTCTCTTTTATCAACAACTTTTATTCAATAATGTTAAGTGTTAACATCATTTATATGATATGTATGTGAGTTTATCTATTATGGTTTAAGTTTGTTTTATTTTATATATATGTTTATTAAGGAGTTTCGCTATTAGATACAATGTTTGTATATACATTCAAGCTGTTCAAGCCAAGCTTAAGCTTTAATCGATTTTTTCAAGCCAAGCTCAAGCCTGGATGATTAAAGCTCGTCAAGCTATCAAGCCAATCTCAAGCCTAACTTATAAATTTCAAGCCAAGCTCAAGCCCTGTTAAGCTCAAGCTCGGCTCGACTTGATTATACCCCTACTTGGGAAGTTGTAAAACAGACTTGGAAACCTTATAAGACTCCTCCATTAAAAGATGATAGAAGCATCATAAAAAGACTCTAAATCGTCAAGTTTTTCTGAAAGGTTAGCTTAGTTACTAAGGTTGCATGGTGAAAGCTATTGCAGAACAATTATATTATATGAAAGAACCTATCTTTGGGGGTGCTTGTTTAATCTTCTATAAAGGGATTATGTCCTAATTAGCTTATATAACTAAGATAAGTATTGGGTCAATTCAGTGTCCAATGGTGTCTGACTAGATTTAAATATAAATTAAACTAAGTATAAGATGACTCGCTGATAAGGAAATCAGCGAGCAAGCTCAACAAGTCTCAATTTAAAGACATCGTCGAGGAATGAAAGATAGCTTGAAGATATACTCTTTAGCTGATTGCGGAATCAACTTGTACGTATAAGAATTAAAAGCTGAAGGACAAAGGATCATCAGGGATCGACAATGCCCTGATGATCCTATCTGCGCTCGGATCCAACCAACATAGTTTATCAATAATATCTCTTAAATATTTAGGTGAGACTTTTTCAATAAAGCAAATGATCAGGATAAACTACAACCTTGAAAAAGTCAAGACAAGTACGAGTTGGTGAAAAAGTAGAAACAGTTTTCATCATTGTTCGTCAAAAGCATGGTTGTTGTGTTTTCAAAAATAGAAGCATTTAATGGAAGATGTATCTTTCTAGTAAATGTTTGACATATCTCAACAACCCTCACGTGACATCGCTTGTCTCCTATATAAAGAGAATATTGGTTGGAGTAAATGCTATCTTACCCATATTAATTGTCACATTTAAGAAGATTGTTTACTCTTGTTTTGAACTCGTTATTGTCCTTGATCCTATCAACCAATTAGGGTTCACTTGTAAACTCTAACCATTGTTTGAGTTTACTTGATCAGAGGACTACCCATATTGTCATTCAATTAAGTATTTATTCGCAAGACACTTTGTAATATTTTGATTCATTTAATACGAATTATACATTGAAAAGTTTGTAGAAAACTAGAAGGGGAGGTTTGAATAGTTTTACCGATTAAAATTATTTATTAAAACTTTTAGATCGACTTATGTCAATCTATTTTTGACGTGTTGGATATTGATAGAAATGAAAGCATATAAACTAAGCTATAAGATAGAGTTAGAGAGAGCAACCATAACACAAGTATTTATAGTGGTTCGGCTACAAGGACACCTTCCTTGCCCTACTCCACTCCCCAAATCGAGAGTTCGTAATCACAACACCAAATCTCCTTTCACACGGCGGAGAAGCCTTTACACCATACCTATCACTTTTTCTGGTACAAAGCTAGATACCAGGTCCTTAGCACGACGGACCAAACCAACACACCCGTTACAACTCAACTAAAGGATTTCACGTCCTTTTTACGCCTAATGACCCAACACCTTTACAACACCTTTGTGGAAGAAAGAAAGAACAAGAATCACTTCTGTGATCTTGGAAGAGAAGATCCAAAGCAACTCATCACCCGAGCTTGCTAGACTTCGAGAGGTTGTGTTCTCGCCTTTTGAAGGAACCTAAGAGAAACACAAAGAGAAACTACATAGAAATATCCTTGGATCTGAGGTTAGAGAGATTATAATTTAGAGAGAAGTAAACTATAAAAGGTGTGAGAAACAAGTGAGAAATGGCTCCTATTTATAGGCAATTTGCCTACTGTTCACCCGGTTCTGTCGGTTCCCTCCCCAGAGGGATCCAGCCAGTGTAAATCAAGAGATCCGGCACACTGGGTAAACCAGTCCAGATTTTGGGTTACAAATCGGGTTATGGGTTATGGGTTATGGTCCATGGATAGATGATGTCATGCCTGATGTAAAAGACCTCTTGGGTCATGGATCATCGACTTTGAGTTATGGGTTATGGACTTTGGGTCATGGGTTTTACCCATTATGGATGTCATGCATGATGTCATGCAATGGGTCATGGGTTATGGATCAAAGCTCCATAAGTTATGGGTTATGGACTTGGTTTTGGGTCATGGATTGTCCAACTGTTTTACTAGCATTATTCTTAACATGTATTTTATAAAAATGTAAGTAACAAATGTTACTAAAATGTTTTTATAAAATAGTTATAGTTTCATGTTAACTATAAAACTAAACATGTTTTAATGTGTATTAGTTTAGTGAAATGAGTTAGTAAACTATTTGTTTCAAAATGTTTACGTATCATAACTATTTCCTTAAAATGATTTTACTTTTTTATTGACAAAACATTGAAAGATCGTAAAATATAAATAAACATTTTTACAGTTTATTTGTATTAACAATCTCCCCCTTTTTGTTGATGACAAAACATAAAATTATTTTAAGTAAAAGTAAAATTCGTAAAGTTTTGAATTGTAGTTTTTACTCTTTCTCCTTCTTTTTGTCGAAACAAAAAGAGTGTCGAAAAGAAACCCGAATGCAAGTTTTTATAACGAATAAATGTAAAAGAAATTTAGAACGGAGTAGAGAGAAGGTAGTTATTTAGTTGCTCCCTCTTGATGAGGGCGTCAAGTAATTAGGGAGGCTAAGACGGCTATTGCAAGTAATTGCAATGGTTTAAGCTCGGACGAGAGCTCCCCCTAAATGAGTCCGTTTAGGTACTCCATGTGTATTTTTGAAAGTCTACAAAAGAAATATGTCTATATCAATTTTTCTGCACAAAATTTTGGTTAGTACTCTGTTTGCCCGGATCCGCCAGTTCCTTTGTAAAAGGGATCCGGCGAGTATAAACCGAAGGATCCGGCTGACCTGCAGGTTTGTTAGCAGCATTGTACAATAGAAGAATATATGAAGACACCAAACATGTTCATATAGACACGAAGCACATAATCAAGTAGATTCATTTGATAAAACAAAAGAAATGATACATATTGGCCAAATCTCTAAAAACTAAGAAAATGATCTAACATGAAAACTAAAAATCCTAATGATAAAATCTAGTCCTAAATACTAGAAGGGAAAGACCACTTGTGCTTGCACTTCAAGGTTTTTGGGAAAGACCACTTGGTTTGNCATATTTGAGTTGGGGGTGTTACAGGTTACGTCATCAAGACGCTTTGGCAATGATCACAAGTATCATTGTGGTTCGTTTGTTGAGGTTCTAAGTTAGAAGTTCGTTGAAGTATGTTTGAGGTAGAAGCATCTAGGTGGAAGGGTTGTGGATGTACCACAGGTGTTGGTTGAGAAGTATGTGTAGGAGGAAGTATTTCATTGTTTGGTTGAAGTGATTGTGATGGTTGGCATCTTTTCATTTGCCAAAATGGGTCATTCGAAGGTGGTGGAGAGGAGGGTAGGTGATGAGACGAAAAATGTTACGTTTTTAGCGGTCGGTTTGAGTCCTAATTCGTATGTTTTTGGTTTGGATTTCACCCAAAGTCGTTTCTTTTCTCATTTTAGGTACTTTTGAAGGGAAAATCACAAAAGAAGCATTTTCGGGCGTTTTCGGAGTGAAAAAGTGCGGAAAACAAAAAAAACTCAAAAGACCTTGAAGGTTACTGAATGTGACGCCGTCACACTCTACTAACTGACGCCGTCAGGAACAAGTGAAGTCCAAAAGTGGAAAAAAGACTCGTGACGATCTAGAGAGTTCGTAGTGTAAATTGTGA
>LBNU01038832.1:90815-126963 GCA_014162995.1 Artemisia annua
CGTCCTAGCCACCAAGGCTATCGAAACACCATTGAGCTCACCCAAGGAGCCAATGTGTCTCCCTTGCGATCCGACACCATCCGGTTGGTGCAAAGCGGATGTGCATTTCATGGACTTCGTTCCAAAGATCCAAATCAACATCTCAAGGATTTCCTTAAAATCGTTAACTCCATAGACCTTGATGTTGAAACTCGAGAGATGACCCGATTACGTCTCTTCCAATTTTCTCTGCGAGACGAAGCTAGTCAATGGCTAGAACATCTACCCGTAGGATCCATCACCTCTTGGGATGATCTCACTACTCGCTTCCTTGCTCAATTTTTCTCACCAGGGAGAACCATAAAGCTAAGGAATGAAATCTTGATGTTCCAACAACGTCAAGGCGAAACCCTCTATGAGGCATGGACTCGATTCAAGGACTTACTCCAAAAAGTCCCTCACCATGGCATAGACCTTTGGCTCCAAGTCCAAATCTTCTATGACTATATCAATATCCCCACGAGGCAAACCATTGACCAAGCGGCCGGTGGCAAGCTACGTGATCTAAGTGCGGAACAATCATGGGAACTCATAGAAGATCTTGGTCTCTATGACAATGAAAGTTGGAATGATCCCCGTGATTTGAACAAAACGGTCANATAGACCTTTGGCTCCAAGTCCAAATCTTCTATGACTATATCAATATCCCCACGAGGCAAACCATTGACCAAGCGGCCGGTGGCAAGCTACGTGATCTAAGTGCGGAACAATCATGGGAACTCATAGAAGATCTTGGTCTCTATGACAATGAAAGTTGGAATGATCCCCGTGATTTGAACAAAACGGTCAAGGCAGTATCTTTGCCTTCGAAATGATCCCCGTGATTTGAACAAAACGGTCAAGGCAGTATCTTTGACTTCGAATAAATCAAGCACTTCCGACCGTAGGATCATGGAACTTGAGGACCAAGTCAAGTTTCTCATGAAATCCTACGATGCTCCTAAACCTTCAAGCCAAGTGAACAAAATCACTTCTTCATGTGAGTGTTGTAGTGGTCCCCACGACACTCGTGATTGCATGGAACCCCCCGAACAAGCTTTTGCGGACTACGCATCCTCGCGTACCGATGGAGCGGGAGAAAAGTGGTACACTTTCAAACCCGAGCCAAACCCTTACGGTGATTCTTATAACCCCTCTTGGAGAAATCACCCAAACTTTAGGTGGAAACAAAACCAAAACACGCCCCAAAACAATTCTTCCAATCCACCTAATTGTTTTCAACAAAACGGTCCATCCTCAAACCGTACTTTCAATAACAATCCTTCCAATAACTATGGTAGTACCAATAATCTTGAAGGACTGATGTATAAATTTACGGCATCTCAAGAAGCTCGTATAACTAAGTTCGAATCCGAATTTAATCAACAACAAACAGAGATGACCAACAAAATAGACAACTTATTGAAAGCCCTCAACAACCAAGGGTTGTCACCACCAAATAAGGACGCTAGGAACACAAGTAGAGGACCCCAAATCAAGGACCCCTCATCATCCAAACATGTCCACTTTGTTAACGTTCTCACTATTAAGCCAATCGATAAAAATGAAGTAGATAGTGAACATAAGGATGAAATTAAGGAAGTTGAGGAGAGTAGGAAAAGGGAAGTAGAAGAAGTAGACGATGGAGAGGACTACTTCAATAGGGTACCCACTAAGGAAGAATGTGCATACCATAAGGATTTATTCGATGACCCCGAGACACCATACTTCCTAGGTAATCCAGTTATTAAAACGGGTGACCCATCCAACATCAACATACCATGCAACATTGGGCATGTGCATGTGTGGAAAGCTTACATAGACCTTAAATCTCCCATAAACATCATGACTAGGATCCATTACAATTGGATAATGAAAAAGCAACTTGGGCCTAGGATATTTCCCAACAAGGGTTGGATGAGTAACTTTGTGGGGAGAGTAAGAGGTTTGCGTGTGTATGTAGGAAACTTCACCTATGTCACCGACTTTGTGATCGTAGAAGATATTCGTCCGGTAATTGATGCATGCTTGACTCAAGTAGTTTTTGGGAAGCCATTTGTTGAAGCCTCTAAGATGAATTATGACCCATCTCTAGGGATAGTTAGATTCAAGGACGAGGCCGATGAGGTAGCCTACCAAATGCCGTATAAGATAGAGCAATTCCGGCTTTTATCAAACACCGAGAAAGAGTATAAGCAAGCGGTCTAATATAGAAATGATGAGGATAGGCGTAGAGGAGTAGACTATGTTATGGGTAGAATATTTGGTTTCTACAAAGAATGCTTGCAACTAGGTCCAGAATATAAGACTAAGCCAGAGGATGACCTAGAAACCGTGACCAACGACGGAGTCACATAATAGGACGTGACTTTGAGTCTAGCTACAAGACTCGTTAATAAAGAAAAGCGCTTCTTGGGAGGCAACCCAAGCTTTATTTGTTTTGTTTGTTTGTTTGATTTTATTTGTTTCCGTATGTATGCTTTACTTTTATTGCTAACAATTCATGTTTCAAATTACATTGTGAAAATGCTTTATTTTGTTTTTAATTTCGTCTTAACTACATATAAAGGTATTTTGCAAAAGATAAGTGTAAGGGAAATCTAAATTTGTTTAAAAGAACGAATTAAACATGAATCGTAGCAATATAAAATGAGCATACATGTTAGTATTTGTTTGAGTCAAATGCTTGTATCGAGTCATAATGAAATTTTGCAGGATTCCAGGAATTAAGGTATTTGTTTTTCCAGAAATTTTCCGGAAACTAAACATAAAAATTCTGTCAGATCAGTTCTGACGGCGTCAGGCTTTACAACCTGACGGCGTCAGGTACTAATTCCAGAAAAGTTTTTAAAATTTAGTTTTTCTGCCGGGATTATGAAATTTACTGCATCTTTAACTCCAGGAATCTGCAAACTTTCATTCCACAAGCATTATATCCTTATATAGATTTTACCGCCGATTTTATGCAAGGTTTGCCTAGATTGTTTGCTCAGGTTTAACAGGTTATATTAGACAAGAAGATGAACATGGCATTTAGTTCATGACATCAAGTTTTTGGCGCCGCTTTAATCTTGAAGATATCACATCATCTTGGAAGAAGAACTAACCATGTTACCACACAATCCACATCAAACGAATCAGGGGAGTATTTGTTTCATTCTTTTATTTTCTTTACTTTTACATCTTTTATGTGAACATTGGGGACAATGTTCGATTTAAGTGTAAGGGGGTAAATGAAGACACCTTAGAAAATGCTATTACGCTTGATTTTTGTTTGTTTAATGGTAGATGTATAATAAAACTGAGAGAAATATTTGTTAGGGCAATTTTAGCGCCAAATTTAAATTTTTTTTCAACTTATAGGAGTGAAACTTTAGGCATAATAAGCGTCTCATGGATAGGAAGTTGTATTACTAGCCTAAAAACCGTACCACTCAAAAAATTTATGAATAAGGTAGTGACCATCCGAGTGTTAGATTAATTGACTAACGCGCTAGCGATCTAATGTATGACCTGGTGACCATCCGTTATGCAAATAACGCGCCAGCGATCTAAGAAGTGCACTAGTGACCATCCGTTAGTTGAAGCATCAAGGACTCGCGCTAGCGATCTACTAAGTTTATTTAGTATGCTTGTTTGTGCACCGGTAGTACTTAGATTCTAGAACTTGCGTTAGTGACCATCCCAAATCCACTAGTGAGACTACATTCGTGTAGTTAGATTTACTACATGATAAGAGGCATTAGGATAACCCTTGTTTTACACCAGTGTTACAATTACATTGACTTCATTGGTCAAGTAATTCTCTCACACCTTAGCGTTGTACTCATTTTTAGTACACGATACCCCTAGTACACCCCTTTGAGCCTATCTTTTTGTTTGTTTACAATCCACCCCAAATGTACACCCAAATCGCCTTAGCCTACATTGTATGCACTCACCTTTAGTGCATTATTGTGACAACATTTGTTTAAACCCTTAGTTAATTGTCTTATTAATTACATGGTTGCTAAGTCGAGTCATATCTTGTACATATTATTTTGGGACGATTGGGACTCATGGGTAAAGTACTAGTGTAATGGAGAATGGGGAAGAACATCACTTATTACCCCCATATGTGCGTTAATACTTTTAAAGTACTCCAAGTTTTTCAATTATCTTAATTCGAGTCGCTAGAATAGTTAATTGTAAAGCATGTAAAAGTTCAAGTGTAAGGGGAGAACCGAGGCCCCTATGATGTATTATTTTGGATGGTAGGGCAAGATTGTATGCGAAAAAAAAATTCAAAAAAAAAGAAAAACGAAAAAAATCGGAAAAAAAAGTAGAAAAAAACATACAGACTACCATCCCGTTTCATTTTATGTTTTTGTTATTTTCTCTTTAGCTTAAGTTGAGTCGAGTCTTGGCTTAGCAATGCCACATTGTGCATGTATTTGATAAAGATAATTAACTCGCCACTAGTAAAAATATCCTTTATTCCAACAAACCGTGTTTATCATATCCCTACATCTAACGTTACAACCCTTAAAAAGCCCTCTTTGATAGTTTATCTTAGGTGCTTACGCCAAATGGAGGAGGTTTTTGATCCTTTCCCAAGCCTATGGTAATATATTTGCTAAGGGCTAGTGTATGATTTCCATGTTTTTTATGATTAGGGTGGAATAACTATTTGTTGCAATTACTTTTATATTAGTGTTAAATGACCCCTAGCTCATATTTTGATTGGAATAAAAGCGCATTTGCTTGAGGACAAGCAAATCTCAAGTGTAAGGGTATTTGATGAGGCGAAAAGTGTTACGCTTTTAGGGGTCATTTAATCCCTAAATCGTTATTTTATGATCAAATATTGCCTTAAATCGTTCCTTTTGTCATTTTAGGTACTTTCAGGAGGAATTCTCAAAAACATTGCATTTTGGACGTTTTTGGAGCATAAAAGTGAAGAAAATGACAAAGTCTCAAATCAAGCTGGAATTCCTACCTGACGGCGTCAGGCTTTGGATGCTGACGACGTCAATTGATCGGTTCTTTTTGTGAAGATGGTGTCACGAACTAGGATAGGATCATCAAGAGGTGTACGTTAAATAGGACTAGGATCTAGGGCGAGATGTTGGTTGGCGATGGACCAATCCTTGGAATACATGCAAATTCCTTCGCAAGGTATGCCTAGAATATCCGCAAAAACGGTGAGAGGTAGAGTGAAGGTTTGTTTGTTTATGATGAAGGAGCGGGAAATGGTTTCATCATCGTTTCGAATGATCCGAACACTTTTGTAGAACTCGAAAATGAATACCGGAGAGATTTGTTCATCGATGTGAAGAAGACAATCGAATTTGATTGTTGAAAAGATTTTAGGGATGTTTGTATTGTCTAGAAAGGATTCCTCAATGACACGTCCTTCGTGGATAAGACGTTTATAGAGCATTTTGAAAATTTTGCGATCTTGGGTTGAAAAGCGTTCATTGCGATAATATTTAGGAATGTAGTAGGCGGTGTCATGATGGTCTTATTGAGTAAGTTTAGGCATTTTGATCCTAGACAAAATTCAAACAAAATTATAAGCTTTGTAAAATTGTGTATGAATTTTTTTTATTATAATCTTACTTACTCAAAATGGGTTTCAAGATGAAGGTTTCTTTTATTAACAATGCCTAATAATCAATAATCCATTTTAATTAGAAAATGTTTGAATGTTTTTGATTATACCCATTTGAGTTTGTTCATTCAAAACCCTAGAAATCTTAATTTAAATTAAAAGATTAGAAAGGATGAAGTAGTTACTTACAAATGATGTTAAGAGGATTGAATAAGAAGGAGATGGAACCCTAAGATGACAGGGTTTTGCTTTAGATTGTTTTTGATGTTATGAGAGGGAAAAGAACTTGTTTGTTTATGTTTAAACACGTAAACTGTTTGTCTGATGTGCCGGTTCTGCCGGATCCTTTTGAAAAGGGACCTGGTAGGTTATAAAGAAGGGATCCGGCAAGACAGTCAAGAGGGAAACAAAAAGGATGGTGTTTGTTGTGATTAGTCCTTTTGATTAGTTTGTTTTTCTTAGGAGAATTAAAATATTAGATGGAAAATGTGACGAAGTTTAGATTCGATATTTAAACGAAGAATAGATCTTGGAAGAGAGTTTTAGTGATTTAGAAACGAGAGTGGGAATGTACGATAGACCGTAGTTGTGATATCTTCTTCTTTTGATAGGGTGGTATCAAGAAAGTTTGTCGCAAGAATGAGAGACATTTATTTATCATTTTTGTGTTTTTGGTAAAGAGTTTTGTCGCGATATATTTTAAGACGAGAAGGAGTGTTTATGAGTTTGATTGAGATGATGATCAAGACTTGAAAAACATTTTCATGTATCTTCTTGATCAAGAAATGATGGAATATAATTCCTCATAGATTGAGAAAAAAAAAATAGTGAAGAGAGACTCTTGAAAGTTGTGACTTAGATTAAAGGGTGATTAGACAAATATGTTACTAAAGTTTGCCAAAATGTTCACCTAAGTTACTAAAGTTTTTTTCGTTACAAAGAGGTTACTCAAGTTAACGGGTTTATTATATGGGTTACTTAACGTTTAAAAAAGTGACATTCTTGTTACTACGAGGGTGGGCAACCGGATGATATACCGGTTCCCTTGTCCACGTCAGCACCATAGTTTAAAATGTTACAAGGAAGTTACTATAGTTTACGGGTTTATTAAATAGGTTACTGAACCTTAAAAAAAGTTACTATTTGTGTTATTTATTTATTTTTTTATTTTTTCTGGTCTTTTTTTATGTAATTTTTTTTTTACGTTTTTCTCCTTCGTACATCTTGGTACAGTTTCGTACGTTTCTATCCGTTTTTACACGTTTATGTACGTTTTTTCTCTTGTCGTACTTTCTTTACATTGTTTTACGTTTTTGTCCGTTTTCGTACGTTTTTTGTATACTTTCGTCCGTATTTTTACGTATCTATCTATTTTCATACGTTTTTCTCCAGTTTTGTACGTTTTTGTCCATTTTTGTATGTTTTCATCTGTTTTCGTATATTTTCATACGTTTTTTTTGACGTTTTCATAGGTTTTCATAATTTTTTTTTATTACATTTGTGTACGCATTTATGCGCTTATGTACGTTTCATATGTCTTTTTACGTTTTCATACTAGTTTTACGTTTTTCTACACCTTTGTATGTTTTATACGTTTGTATGTTTTATACTTGTTATGTTTTATACGTATGTATGTTTTATACGTTTTTATGTTTTATAGTTTTATCCACTTTTATATGTTTGTATGTCTTCCGCTTTTTTATACGTTCGTATGTTTTATACGTTTGTATTGTTATAATGTATAAAAACATATCAAAACATTAAATTACGTCCAAAAACGTATTATAACGTCCAAAAACTTATAATAACGCTCAAAAGCGTTAAAAAAACATACAAATGTGTGAAAAATTGTAAAAAAGTGTACAAAGACAAAAACGTAAGAAAATGCATAAATCTTATATAACATATGAAAATGTATAATAACGTCAAAAAAATTATCGTTTTTAAAAATTAAAAAAAAACAAAACAAAAACAAAAAACAAACCTGTAGTAGAAGGTTAAAACATACAGAGTAACTTATATAACCGGTGACCAAACTTGAGTAACCTCTTTGTAACGAAAAAAACTTTAGTAATTTATACTTTAGTAATTTAGGTGAATATTTTGGCAAACTTTTGTAACATCTTTGTCTATTATTCCTAGATTAAAATATTAGCGTTGATATGACTTTTTTTGAAGCGAAATAATTTTCAAAAGAGTTTTAAAGAATAAAACAAGTAGGCACAAGTATGTTAAGTAATGTGTACCAGATAGATCAACACTTTTTAATCACGAGCAAATAATCACCTAGAAGTAAAGAACAAACATACCTTTGCCATATAATCCTTTAAGAGTGTGAGCACTCTTAGATAAGCAATACTTCATGATCTTTTAAAGAGCTTTCCAACATGAAGATTTCTACAAAGAAGTATGTTAGTGGTATTCAAACATTATAACAATTTTATCAATATCCAAGAATATAAAAAATGTTATTGTTTTTGTAAAAATAAGTTAGATGTCAACGTTTACAAAAGATTTTTCCTTTATTGTAGTTTTCAAAACTTACACGGATCGTATCAAGTTTTTAAAGTACACTATACTCTAAGAAACTTGGTAACGAAGCTCTGATGCCAATTATAGAAAACTAGAAAGGGGGGGGGGGTTGAATAGTTTTACCGATTAAAATTATTTATTAAAACTTTTAGATCGACTTATGTCAATCTAGTTTTGATGTGTTGGATATTGATAGAAATGAAAGCATATAAACTAAGCTACAAGATAGAGTTAGAGAGACACAACCACAACACAAGTATTTATAGTGGTTCGTCTACAATGACACTTTCCTTGCCCTACTCCACTCCCCGAGTCACCTACTCGAGAGTTCGTAATCACAACACCAAATCTCCTTTCACACGACGGAGAAGCCTTTACACCATAGCTATCACTTTTTCCGGTACAAAGCTAGATACCGGGTCCTTAGCACGGCAGACCAAACCAACACACCCGTTACAACTCAACTAAAAGATTGCACGTCCTTTTTACACTTAAGGACCCAACACCTTTGTGGAAGAAAGAAAGAACAAGAATTACTTCTCTGATCTTGGAAGAGAAGATCCAAAGCAACTTATCACCCGAGCTTGCTAGACTTCGAGCGGTTGTGTTCTCGCCTTTTGAAGAAACCTAAGAGAAACACAAAGAGAAACTAAATAGAAAGATCCTTGAATCTGAGGTTAGAGAGATTAGAGTGTAGAGAGAATTAAACTCTAAAAGGTGTGAGAAACAAGTGAGAGTGACAAATGGCTCACTATTTATAGGCAAATTTGCCTACTGTTCACCCGGTTTTACCGGTTCCCTCCCCAGAGGGATCCGGCCAATGTAAATCAAGGGATCCGGCACACTGGGTAAACCAGTCCAAATTTTGGGTTACAAACCGGGTTATAGGTTATGGGTTATGGTCCATGGATAGATGCTGTCATGCCTGATATCAAAGACCTCTTGGGTCATGGATCATGGACTTTGGGTTATGGGTTATGGACTTTAGGTCATGGGTTTTATCAATTATGGATGTCATGCGTGATGTCATGCAATGGGTCACGGGTTATGGATCAAAGCTCCATGAGTTATGGGTTATGGACTTGGTTTTGAATCATGGATAGTCCAAGTGTTTTACTAGCATTATTCTTAACATGTATTTTATAAAAATGTAAGTAACAAATGTTACTAAAATGCTTTTATAAAATAGTTTTGGTTTCATGTTAACTATAAAACTAAACATGTTTTAATGTGTATTAGTTTAGTGAAATGAGTTAGTAAACTATTTGTTTCAAAACGTTTACGTATCGTAACTATTTCCTAAAAATGATTTTGCTTTTGTTGTCGACAAAATATTGAAAGATCGTAAAATATAAATAAACGTTTTTGCGGTTTATTTGTATTAACAAAGTTTATCTTGTGTGTCATTACTTAAAGTTTTTATCATTATTTCACAAAATAGACATGGATTAAGAAACAACAACAAGCCCACATGAAAGTTTAGTTAAACTTAGGCTTACGAGCTTAAATAAGGGGTTTTTTTAAGCCTTAAATTTGTGGCTTATATATAAAGATGGGTAGGCTTATTTAAAAAGTGTAATAGCAAAAGACTTTTATACCCCTTATAAGGTATAACTTTTAATATATGTACTTTTTTTGTCATTAGATATATAACATTTATCAAATGTTTTTTTTACTATTCATGAACTATTCAATGACTAGTAAAAAGCATTATTAATGTTTGGTATTTAGTTTTCTTTACATGTTAGTACTTAAACATTTTTTGTTAGCCCTTTCCGTTAGTCATATAGTCTCTGAATTAGTTTTTTAGATTATTGATCCCTAAAATGTATAGTCCTTAGGTTTTCTTTATTAATCCTTCGAGTAACTTTCATAAATCATCCTTAAGGTTTGGTCAGATTGCAGGTTTCGTCCTAAATAGTTTGAAAGTGCAGAGATCGTCCCTTTTTGAAACCTTTTGCAAAATTTGGTCCTTTTTGAAACTTTTTTTTTGGTCCATAAGGTTTGGTCAAATTGCAGGTTTCGTCCTAAATAGGGACCAAAATTTGCAAAAAGGTTTTAAAAAGGGACGATCTCTGCACTTTCAAACTATTGCAAACTATTTAGGACGAAACCTTCAATTTGGCCAAACTTTAATGACGATTTATGCAATTTACTCTTAATCATTCTAATCATTAGGTTTTAGTGGTTAGTTTTCTTTACACGTTAGTCTTTCGGCTATTTTTGCTAGTCATTTAGTTTCCGTTGTCAGTCCCTGAATTATTATTTTTTTTTACATTATTAGCCCCTAAAATGTATAGTCTTTAGGTTTTATTTGTTAGCCCTTTGTGCCCTTGAACATTTTATTTTTTATTTTTTTGAGAAATAAATATTATATTTCATTTACATTAAAGTTTAATAACATGATATATGTAATTTGTTTATCATTAGTTTATAGTTAAGGGTAATAGCTTGCTAATTAAACCATACATAAGAGCAAGGCAGTCAAACTCGCGAGTTTACACGTAAGATCGTACGATATTACGCGCACACCAGTCAAAATCGTGTAGGATCGCATCTGAGGTAGGATCGTAAGTAAGATCGTAGGATCGCACGTAAGATCGACACGCGATCTGAGTTCATTTTTTTTAATATTTTAAGTCCATCCCACTTGCTTAGGCCAAAAAAACAAACGTGTGTTTTACTAATGTCTAATGAGTAAACCAATATTGTTTCATTTTCTAAATAGATTATACTTTATACATAGTTTTCTACTTTTCTAAATAGATTATAGTCTAAAAGTGTTAAATAGTTTAATTTACTTTACTTCATTGTGATTAAACTAATCAAATGGTATGTTTTGGAATGTCACTTATGAAACGTTTGTTTTCTTGAAATCATGTTGATGGCTCGTATGTTTTGAGACATTTAGGACCTATGTTATGTAATATTATTCCACTAAATCGTTAATGTAACGATTGAAACTTGACTTTTTTGTGTTTTACTATTACTTTGGTGTTTGAAATTTGAACTTTGTCATTTTCAAGAGAATATTATATGAATTTATCTTTGACGTCGAGTAAAAATGTAAAACAGTTTGACTCGTATATCATTTGTTTACAAATATGACAAATTGGTAGGATCGTAGGATCGCGATCCGATCCTACGATTTCGATCTTGCAAAGACAAAAACGATCCTGCGCGGATCGCGATCTTTGACAGCCTTGCATAAGAGGGTGTTTATGCATTTTTAGTTTCTTATGAACAATAAATTCCTATTGTTAGTCCCTAAATTCTTTTTTACATTGTTTGTCCTTTGAATGTATAAACTTTGACTTAAATGTGATACCTTATTGTATTTAAATTATGTAATGTTTTATTTTAGTGTGTTGTTTTACTTAACATGAAAAAAAATGCCAAACTAAGTGAAGTTACAAACCCGGGTTACGAGGTATCGTATGTTCCATTGATTTGCATTTATCATAAAAAGGAAATTTATTTAATCGCCCAAAACATAAGCTTAGACAAACACCTCATATATAAGATACTTGAAGTAGCTTTTGATTTAAGATCTTATTATTTTAGAAACAAATTTTATCAACCAAAAAAAACTTATATTTCAGAGTAGATTATACTTTGAAAAATAAGCTTAAGCTACATATAAGCTTGTGTGATAAACATGTCCAAAGTCGCTTTTAACAAAATATCCGTTTTGAAAAACGATTTGAACAAAACACAAATAGAAAGCAGAAAATAAACGAATCAAAGGAACATGATTTAGATGATTAGCGTGATCGGTGTTACGTTCATGCCTGTAACAATCTGTTCTCAAGTTGTTTTTAGATGTGAAAGTGAAAATGAAGGGAAGAAATTAAAATTTTGGTAGGTTCTCAAGATTTTTTCAAGGAATGAAATAGGAAGTAAATGAGGTAAAGTGAATGGCTCTTTAATGTGTTTTGTAACAAAGCTTTTCGCCTAACTTTGGGTTGAAAGTGAAGGAAAGAGAGTATAAGAACATGTGTGTTTTGTCTTCTTTTGGAATTTTGCTATCCATTTGTACTTGAAACTATTTTTTATATATTAGTACCTTTATTTTAATATTAACTTTACACTTGTTTTCATCACTTTTTTCTCTCATTTTATAACTAGAGAACATAAAAATTTTAGGACAATATTTCATTTACTCTCCTCACAACTTGCCATCTTCTCTTTCATCGTTCACTTTACTTACTGATGAGGCAAAAAGTGTTACGCTTTTAGGGGGTCATTTAATCCCTAAATCGTTATTTTATGATCAAATATTGCCTTAAATTGTTCCTTTTATCATTTTAGGTTCCTTTAGGAGGAATTCTCAAAAACATTGCATTTTGGACGTTTTTGGAGCATAAAAGTGAAGAAAATGACAAAGTCTCAAATCAAGCTGGAATTCCTACCTGACGGCGTCAGGCTTTGGATGCTGACACCGTCACCTTAAGATGAAGGAGTGGATTCAGACTCTACTAGACGACCAAGGAAGGACTCAACACTTTTATACCTGACGGCGTCAGGTGTTAAGAAAAGTAGGCCGTCAGGTGTTAAGCTAAAGAGAGACGGCCCAGAAGGTTTAAAGAGTGACGGCGTCAGAAGTAGATCTAGGTGATCCGAGAACCCTAGACACGGCGAGTTGACGGCGTCAGGACATATAACCTGACGCCGTCAGAGTGTAAAATCTATATATACTTTTCCAATTTTTATTCATTAAGTGTGTAACTTTTGGGAGAACTTTAGGGATAAACCCTATCTCGAATTCTCAGCCTTTTTCAAGGGTTTTTCACCCTTGTTTCATCTATGTTTAATTAAAGATAAGTCTTCCATCAAATCATTCAATATGTTTATGTGTTGCATGATTATATCTTATGCTTGTCTTTTAATTAACATGCTAGGCTAGGTTTCTCTTGTGTTTGCTTAGATCTAATGAAACCTAGCTATTGATTACTTGTTATTGGTTTGTTATTGATTGTTGTGGGTGGGTGATGTCGATGTTAGGCTTAAGAAAACTGGCTAACTTCCAATTGGTAACTTGCTTGAACGTCTTAAGAAACATGAATCGGATGTGTACTACGATTATATGGTTGTATTTAATGCATAGGTAATCACTAGTGATTTCATAGTTTGGATACTAAACGTATCGCTATAGAATGAAGTTTGCACTTATAGAGTTAGGGAAGATCGTACACGGCCCTACGAATGGTTTAAAGGAATACAACCCGTCATCCACACAATTGTAACAAACCAATTAACCGGTAAAAGATAGCTAGGGAGTAGTGAAATCTAAGTAAACACACTTTTCTCCATATAAGTTTCACAACCACTTTAATTTTCTTGTTATTTTATTTTATTTGCAGTTGTAGTTATTTGGGTTAGTTGACTAGCAACTAATTCCGCCCACTCTTCCAAATACCCGAGATTTTACTTGCTTTCATAAAATATAAAAAATACAGAAAGAATCATCCCTCAACCCTTAGACCTAAATTAGAGTAGTTTTCAATCCTAACGACACTATTCCCGAGAGAACGATCAATCCCCCGGTACTTGCCACTATATTATACTACATCAGTCAGGTACACTGCCTGATGGGGATTGCAAGCTTCTCAAGATCCCTTGAGAGGTAAAACCTACTGCGAAGGTTGCGAAACCCACGCATCACTTACTTTCCTCTGAAAATAAAAGTAAAGAACACAGTACATTTATGGTAGTTCAGTGTTCCAATTTTGCCCCACTTGCATCTATTTCTTTCGATTTTGCAATGTGAGTATGGTTTGCATTAAGCTCAACATTATAAACGAGTTATTAAAGCTATTCCCTCCACGTAAAATATTTTCTGGAGTAAAGTCCAAAATACATCCCTGTAGTTTGTCCCGTGTCTCGCTTTACATCCTCGTGGTTTTTCTTTGGCAGAAAATCATCCCTCCGTTAGTAAAGTTGGCACAAAACCATCCCTCCATTAGTAAAATCAGTCAATGAGGAATAATGATGCAAATTATTCTCCGTTATCTCCTAACGTAAGTGAAAGTATTTGCATCGTTAGTCCTCCGTTATCACCCACCATACATCTCCTACCCGATTTACGTTTTCGTCCATTTTTATACGTTTTCATCTGTTTTTCTCACATTTTAATCCATTTTTGTTTGTTTTTACACGTTTTTGTCCGTTTTTTTTCACGTTTTCATATGTTTTTATCCGTTTTCTCACGTTTTTATCTGTTTTCGTCCCTTTTTACATGTTTTCGTCAGTTTTTCCACATTTTCATACATTTTAATCCGTTTTCATACGTTTTTATCCATTTTCATCCAATTTTCCAAATAATTTTGATGATTTACACAAGTTATAAAATTTACAAGAGTTGATAAGTTTATAAGTTATGAATTTGGTCGAAAACCGCTTAAGTTTTGGTAGTAAACAACCCATTTTTTTACATTTTCAAGTTAAAATCTCGCTATTGTTGATGTAAAACATCATGCCGGACAACTTTCGTGCTTTACACTTTTGATGATTCAGACCAGAAAGAGGTCAAAATCATGATTTAAAATCGATACAGAAACATTTTTATCAAATGCCAAGTTTTCTTTTAGTAAATCAACAAAAAGAAATACGGGAATGAATGTAGAAGTGAATAGTAAAAATACGAGGATGAATAGTAATCTGAAAAATGGACGAAAATAAAAACGTATGTAAACGTAAGACAAACGGAAAAAAACGGATAAAAACGTATGAAAACACGAAAAAAACTGATGAACACATGTAAAAATGGATAAAAAAGTGAGAAAAATGGACGAAAAAGTTTAAAAATGGACAAAAACGGATAAAAACGTATGAAAGCGGATAAAAACGTGAAAAGAAAACGGACGAAAATGGATAAAACAGACGAAAACGTAAGAAAAACAGACGAAAACGGTAAAAAATGTAAAAAAAAACGGATAAAACGGACGAAAATGTAAAATAAATAAATAAAAAAAAAAGACGAAAACCGATAAAAACGTAAGAAAAAAAGGCGAAAACATAAGAAAAACGGACGAAAACGTAAAAAATGGATGAAAGATGATAAAACGTAAGAATAGTCAATGAGGACTAACGACGCAAATATTTTAACTCAATGAAGACTAACGATGCAAATATTTTAACTCTTGTTAGGAGATAATGGAAAATAATTTGCATCTTTAATCCTTATTGACTGATATTACTAATGGAGGGATGGTTTTGTGCCAACTTTACTAACGGATGGATGATTTTGTGCAAAAAAATAAATAAATAAAAACCATGAGAATGTAAAGCGAGACACGGAGACAAACGACAGAGATGTATTTTGGACTTTACTATATTTTCCGCAAACATAAAAATAACAATTTATTATAGGTGAATTTATTGCAAGCCGTACTGGTAAAATATTATTTTTAACACAACAATTAATGCTTTGTAAACTATAAAACTAGGAAAATAGAAAGGGTATCTTTGGCAAAAATTAGCTGTAAGTTGTATGTTGTAAGCTGTTAACTGTAAGCTGTAAGTTGTAAACTGCAAGGCTGTTAATATGAACTAGAAGTTGTTTCTTTTTTTCAATAAAAGTGTTCGGTAAATTAGCTGTTAAATGTAATTATAAGCTGTTGACAGTAATTTTACGTTTTAACAGCTCTGAAATATTTTAAAAGCTTCATGAATCAGCTTTTTATTTTGGAGCTATTTGTTTAAAATAAAAGCTTGAAGTTGATGTACCCAAACAGAGCTACTTGTTTTGGAGGAGATTATTTTTATAACAAAAAGCTTACAGCTCCAAAAAAGCTGCGTACCAAACAGGCCCAAAAAGAATATTATCAGCGAAGGGTAATTTAGGAAAAACAATGAGTTGTAACTTCCTTTTCCTTTTATAAAAGATAAATCAATTTTTGTGGACAAGCAAATATCGTAATATGGTTGTGGTACGGAGAGAGTATATAACACAACTAGAAGCATCACCTATTGTTGTCACTTAGAGCATCTTTAATGCTTGGATTTTATCAAGTATATATTGGTCACGTTATAGATGACTTGTTTCTTATATTACATCTTTACCTCTATAAACTTTACCAAGTTCATAAGTATCAACAACAACACTCAATTCCATCAGAGTCATGTATCTAAGACGTATGAAGTAGACAATCATACCTCTACCCGAAGGTAGGGAGATTGTTCCAAAAAGACCTCCGACAAAAAAAGTTCATAGCTATAACTCAATAAATTATATACATGTATAGAATATCCTCTCTACAAGCGAAGTCGCACATTATCCACAAATCAACACTAATAAACCTCTAAATTAGTATATAACGCTTTCAAGTCTCAATTAAACTATACTACTTTTTATAAGTGAATACGACTCGATACGAAACCTAATTCATTACTTATCAACACCTAACCAAATCTCCTCAAATTCGCCTATCTGCGTCACGTATAACATTTAATAAACTGTAATCAATTGATACGAAATGATAGACATACATAACCAATACGATACGTGCCCTAATTTCAAAAAACATAAATCCAAACCCTAACTTACAGATAGATCGAAGTGAACGAGCATAAGGTGATCGACCGAGTCGCCGTGAGTTGTGACGGCGTGATGTTCGGAGACGGTGACATTCCCGGTGAAGATGATCGGCGCGGTGGGATAACCAGTGAAGATCGGAGACGGTGAGATAACCGGAGAAGATGACCGGCGACAGTGAGATAACAGGTGAAGATGATCGGAGATGGTGATATGACCGGTGAAGATGATCGGAGACAGTGATATGACCGGATACGAGAGATGATCGGAGATGGTGATATGAGAGTATTTGAGAGGAAATGAAGTGGTGAATGTGATATGAGAGTATTTCTGAACTTTTGCCTCAACTTAAGTTTTCTTTACTTTTAAGCACTCTTTTTGATATCTTTACTTACATTTGCATTATCAGTCCCTATAGATATCAGTCACAAAATGTCATTTATTTTGTAGTGACAGTAAGAGTTAAAAATTCTAAAGAATCACTGCCAAATGACCTGCGCAGCCGTACTTAACCTCCTCACAAGAGTTATATGGTTCAAAATCACTATGTATATATTTGGGGGTTACCATAGAAAGAAAGGACACGGAACGCGTGCGGTGATACTTCAATTAAGGCATGTGCATTTAAATTTAAGATTCGTCCTCCTCAAACAAACAAATAGGAAAACCTAGTTTGTTTACTTCAAAATTTAGAATATTTCATCATTCACCTCAACTGTTATTATTGTTGTCTATAGTAGTCTATGCCTATGAACATGGTTTTCCTCTATCATATACTTTGAATTGCAACAAAAAGAAGCTGGCCTAAACAATTCATGAACTTGAATGTTACATAGGCATGAAGTTGCTGATGTACGTCCACTGCTCCTGCTAGCTTACCACATTGCTCTTGCTAGCTTTACAATAAGTCTATAAGACGCGGGTTATTGTCGGTGGTGGTTTGCATTAAGTACTTGTAGCATATGCAATGCAAATTGTATATTTATCCAGATATGCTCGAAATCTACACTTGTGGACTTGAGAGGTAGAAGAGTCGAACTCACAAGAGCAAACAAACAAGATTACACGATGTACCATACATTCCACGTTTAGTTGATACATTTCATTTTATGTCAAACATATTCCAACTTAAAAGTCTTTGGTACAAGTTTAAAACCTCAAATAATTCCAAAAATGATTCCTTTTAAATGTGAGTCACCGCCAACCTTCTTCTAACACGTTAGCAATGTTGGTCTGGCGGCCCTTTTGCCACCACTCATTTGATCAGATTTTGTTGAGTTTATGTTTTTACGCTCGTGTTTCTTGTCTTTTAGAAATCTAGTGGGACCCACTTTATCGTATGGAAGAAACACAATTACCATTTGTTCATGCATTCCTCTTTATTTGTATTTAAATTTCAATTTCAATAAACCAGTTAGTTTACTACACAGCTTCTTAACATTTTTTCACTTAAAAACGCATTTTGTTGATAAGATGTCTTCCATGGGTTCAATGCCATTTGTGGTTGATCACATTGCAATAGAAAGAAGTGTTGTTTTAAGTAACCAAGGTTGTCGAAACTTGGTTCCTTTGTTTCGACCAAGAAAATCAGTTACGGATTTGGCATTTGTATGTGATAGTAGTAGTGTGACCAGTGGTTGCAGAGCACCGAGGATTAAAGCAACCGGTGAAAATAGTTCTAATGTGGATACGAATGATGTTACTCAAGTTACAATTGATAAAACTAGTAGGAAGAATTTCGCAATGAAAGCTGATAAACAGGTATTCCAGGCTGCATATGAGTATTGTTTTTGCTATTAACTAAACAAATAATTGGTAACAAAAAAACATTTCAAGTTCTTATGAATTCATGCTTGATATATACTAGAAATCCCATATCAACTAGAATGCGAAATAACTTGTTAGTGTCTAATAGTTTTTGTTGCTAATGAGAATCAATAAACTAAATTGCAATGTAATTTTTATGGGTAGATTATTTAGATGGGAATTTTCATACAGTATTTATTTTTGTGATTGGAGAAATCTGATCTTTACATTTATTTATAAAATAATAATAATAATAATAAATAAATAAAAATAAAATAAAATAAAAAACACTGTATGGTTAGGTAATTGTTATCAGCTCTTCAGAATATTTTGACTCAAAATATTCGGAAATCAGAATTATTTTTGTTGCCAAAACTTCGGATTATTTCAGCTAAAGTTAAGTTGCTATAATCACTTTAGATGCCAACTCGAACACCTCATTACATCCACACTTAACGATACTTTCATTTCTACGAGTAGCAGATAGTTGAAAGAAGAGAAACAACTAAATCCACAGGAAGTACCTTAATCAACTCAGAAGAAGAGACAGACCCGGCCTTTTCAAACGCAAGTTATAAGCTTCTGTCTAATAGTAGCATTGATCCAGTTGAAGATGAGTTAGACGACCTCTCACAGTCTGTTACTACTAAACTTTATGATGACGAAAAGAAAAATAAAACCGTTGACTTACCTCCTGATAATCCATTGGATGGAGAACCTGAGAGCAAGTCTTTATTAGATGCATCCAATGGTGCATATGAAAAGTCTGAAGATATAACTGAATCGATTTTAGATGAAGAAGCAGATGTTCCTGCAAGTGACGACGTTGAATCACCTCCTTTAGCAGGGCCAAATGTGATGAATGTCATATTGGTTGCAGCTGAATGTGCTCCCTGGTCAAAAACAGGTGGTCTAGGAGACGTTGCTGGCGCTTTACCAAAGGCTTTGGCTCAGCGCGGGCACAGAGTAATGGTAAAAATTATTACTTTTAACTGTTTACTACTCACTCTGCAATAATTACTAAGATGTAGCATCCGCTAGTATTGATCTTATTATGCTTCACAACACATATTTAGGTTGTGGTACCACTCTATGGTAATTATGACGGACTTCAAGACACAGGAATTAGGAGACGATATAAAGTTGGTTGGGAGGTATGCAAGCATGAACGCATCTTTGTTGTTTGTTTCAAACATTATTTGAATTCAATTAATCTAAGTGTTGTTACAAGCAGGTAATACTATAGCTTCTGTATTTTCAGGATGTGGATGTGGATTACTTTCAAACCTATATTGATGGTGTAGATTTTGTATTTATCAGATGCCACATGTTTAACAACTTGGGAAGTAATATATATGGAGGAAATCGTGAGGTAAGGTTCCACTTGCATTACATGTTTACATAAATACTAATACTAATTAGTTTACAAAGTGCAGTTAGAAACAAGATCAACTGGTTCAGATTTGACCAGATGTACACTGCTTTTTTATAGTTTCTGAATTCTGATAGTTTGTTAATAATTGTTATTATAGGATATTCTGCGACGCATGGTTTTATTTTGCAAAGCAGCAGTTGAGGTACAGCTTAAAACAAGATGTAGATACATTGCCATTATATCTTTCGATAACATTTGTTTGTTTTTGTTGTCTCATAATTTTATTCATACACAAATTCATATGAAGCTGACAACTCGTCGTATACAGGTTCCATGGTATGTACCATGTGGTGGGGTCTGCTATGGAGACGGAAATTTGGTTTTCGTTGCAAATGATTGGCATACTGCATTATTGCCAGTTTATCTAAAAGCATATTATCGTGACAATGGATTAATGAGCTACACAAGATCTATCCTTGTGATTCATAATATAGCTCATCAGGTTGGTTAACGTTATGCAATTCATAATGTTACAATTAGAGCCTACCTAAAAAATAAATTAAAATGTTACAATTAGAGATGCGAAGATGGCGGGATGATTAACGGGTCAAAATAGGGTTAGTTAAAATGGGTCATTCTTAGCATATGTTTAAACACATGTCTGGTTGAGGGAGTTAACCAAAAAAAATACTTTCTTGTCCATTTTAAAACTTTTTTTTATAAGCAAGCAATGTTTATTTCACAAAAACAATACCATCGCAATTAGAAACTAAAATATGAATAAAAACAAGAGTAAATTGCATATGAATAAAATATATTCTTGGCTGTTCCAAAAAAAAGAAACTAAAATATGAATAAAAACAAGAGTAAATTGCAAAAATGGTCTTCGTGGTTTGACTAAATTGCAGGTTTAGTCCCTATCATTTCAAAAGTGCATGGACCGTCCCGGTAGGGAACTCTGATATGCAATATAGGTCCTTGGTTGAAGTAAGATGACAAAAATACCTNTTTTAATCACCTTTGAATTTTTATTTATTTAAAAATAAAAAATAAAAAATAAAAACAAACTCAAATTTTGATATATTGATAATATCATGAGTTTGTATTATCACTACGATCTATTCATATCCATCAATTGTTCATGATATCCATGTTTGTAATTTCAAAACAAATAAATATATTAACCCCAATAAAATTAAACCGAAAAACTTATGGAAATCAAAAGACCCAGCGACATAATTTCAAGCTCAATGTGTAAAACTAAAAATCCATTCCAAAATTCAAAATTATACACACCTGTAGTCACCACTGCTGGAAATTGGTGCCAGAAACCGTCGGAAGAGAATAAGGTAGGTACGTTAGTAGGCTTAGCGGTTTTTAACGGGTGCCTGCACATCCAATGGGTTGTGTGAGTTTGGAGAAGATTTGAAACAAAATGGGTATCTTAAATGTGGTGCTACCATGTGTATGAATAAAATGGGAAGAAATCAAGAACCCTTCGAATGGAAACAAATGTGTTTGGAGCATATTTATGTATCATAGTTAGTGTGTGTCTTAGATTGTCGTACAGTAATTGTTTAGTGTTAGATTTTAGGAGTTTAGAATATAATGTTGTGTTGTTCATGGAGTTCATCATTTTGATTTTAAAATAAATAACAATTTAATGGTAAGTACAAAGGAAGAAGACAAAGGTACTTTTGTCATCTTACTTCGGCCAGGGACGAATATTACACATCAAAGTTCATCGTAGGAATGGTCTATGCACGTTCGAAGGAAGAGGGACTGAATTGCAATTTGGTCAAACCACAGGGATGATTTTTGCAATTTACTCTAAAAAGTAAAAACAGCTTAGGACATGGGTAATCATCAGCAGGTACTTGAGCAAATTCAACCTGTTTGACCCGTTCGTAAGTAAATGAGTCAAAATGGCCGCCATCAGTAATAAACGTTGCTTTTTTTTTTTTTTTTTTTTTTTTTTTTTTTTTTTTTTTTTTTTTTTTTTATGGTCAGCATATTTTTTGATTTGCAGGGCCGTGGTCCGGTTGACGATTTTGGTCATGTGGATCTACCACCACACTACTTGGATCTTTTCAGATTGTATGATCCGGTAGGAGGTGAACATTTCAACATCTTTGCTGCAGGTCTCAAAACAGCTGATCGTGTTGTTACTGTGAGTCAGGGATACTCATGGGAACTAAAAACCAGTGAGGGTGGTTGGGGATTGCACAACATAATTAACGAAAACGGCTGGAAACTGAAAGGTATTGTCAATGGAATTGATACAAAAGAATGGAACCCTGAAGTGGATGCACACTTGACATCAGATGGTTACACTAACTACTCTTTAGAGACTCTCAATACTGGCAAGCCACAATGCAAGGCCGCACTACAAAAAGAGCTTGGCTTACCCATCCTCGATGATGTTCCGCTAATCGGTTTCATTGGAAGACTAGATGTCCAAAAAGGTGTTGACTTGATAGGACAGTCTGTTCCTTGGATAGTTGACCAGGATGTACAACTGGTCATGCTAGGTACAGGAAGACCAGACCTTGAACAGATGCTTAGGGAGATGGAGAACCGTCACCCCGATAAAATCCGAGGATGGGTCGGTTTTTCTGTAAAAATGGCTCACAGGATAACAGCTGGTGTGGATATACTGCTAATGCCATCAAGATTTGAGCCATGTGGGCTTAATCAACTTTATGCCATGAATTATGGAACCATACCGGTTGTACATGCTGTGGGTGGCTTGAGAGATACGGTGCAGCCTTTTGACCCTTTCCACGAGTCAGGGTTAGGGTGGACGTTTAACAGAGCTGAGGCTGGCCAGCTAATCCACGCACTCGGGAATTGTTTGTTGACTTATAGGGAGTACAGACAGAGCTGGGAAGGTATTCAGCAACGTGGGATGACACAGGATCTCAGTTGGGATAACGCTGCTCAAAATTATGAGGACGTTTTTGTTGCTGCCAAGTACCAGTGGTAAACATGTTTTTGGCAATTTAGGGCACAAACTTTGCGTGTAAGTTTAAATGTAACAGTTTTCCATCAAAACGATTACAGTAGATACAAAATCAATAGCAGTTCCACTAGTAAAAATAGGAAAAGGCGGGGAATCAATAATGCAAACCTTAATGATATATTTCAGTTCTATACGATGCAATGTATTATGATATGCTACCCAACAAAAAAAAATTTGATAATAACAAAATAAAATAAAAAATATGTTGGGGGCAAACTCCTTTATTCTGTATCTAGATCACAAAATACACCATGTAGTACTCGACAATGACTAAATGCAAAACAACCCATCCTAAACCCAAGAACTTTTTGAACATAGTTAACTGTGACTTCAAAAAAAAAAGAAAAAAAAAAAGAAACGTGTTTGTTTCTATGTATACGAAACTATAGTTTCATGATCAAAATGCAAACAAGACCGACCTGAGAAAAGTTCTGCAAACCCTTTTGAGAGGCAGCCCTCAACTGCACATGTAGGTTTAGAGCATCCCAACGGGTTGTTCTGCTTAGCCTGCTCCATGTAATTATACGTCGGACTAATCTGCTGGTAACTCCCACCGTTTACCAACTTATCAGCTAAATCAGTATGCCTTCTCTTGGGGATCATATATACATCCATGGGTTCATATTCTTGGTATTGTGAGTCCTCATCCAACTTCCTCTTCATGCCAGGGAACACTTTCGGTCCTGCAAGTATCATGAGAGGGGATCAGTAATTAAGTATATTTATATATTTTATTTTCAGTTTACTGTTATTATTGATAGTCTACCAGGTTGAGGCTCGTGAATCTGTTGGGCTTCTGGATCACGACATTCACAAATCAAATTATGAGTACCATCAGACCCAGGCATTCTGCACAAAACAATAATAGTTCAAATCGTTGATTACTTTCATATCGACAAATAAAAATAGGTGTTCCATAATTATAAGAACTTTAAGGCTAATAGTTGTACCTATACATGTGCTCGACGAACTCATCAATCAGAACAGGCCATGCACCTAACACAACAACCACATACAAACATTTAAGTATAGTTAGGAGTGAAGATACAAGTTTTAGCTAAAAAAGTTTCATCTTCATGACATGTATATGTGATTACCTTCAGGGTCATATCCTTCAAGGTTTCCTTGAACACAACGACTAAATGCTAACACCTGCCTCCAAGTATCTTCAGAGATATTGTGCCGCTGATTATTCTATATGTTAAACTCCAAGAATTAGTTTGGTTGGAGCATTAACTGATAAACATGTAAATTACAGCATAATTGAAGTAATACCGCACACGGAGCACACTGCCACTACCTCTCCTAAATACAAACTGATGTTTTTACTGCTCGTTCTATTCAGCACTAAAAAAATGAGTTTTTATCAGTAAAAGTACCTCAACGAAGCTACACCACTGATTAAGCAATCTGAATCTTCCAGACAATACTAATTTCCAAGCCATGATTGCCCTACTCACAGCTGAAAACAATTATATAAAAAAGGCGAACACAATCAGATTCTTCATATTTGAAAGATAAAACAAAAACGTTCACATTCCACTTACTAATGCTTCTTTGACCGTTTTCTCGGCAAATGAAGAATACAAAGTCATAGAATCTCGAGAACTCATTAACGTCTACCTGTAGATTAAGCCTCGACATAAGGACAGCAACTTCTTCAAGAATCGACATCCTGCCATGGGTCATAAAGAAACCTTTTTATCAATCTCAGACAAATTTAAAATCATCCCATGTTCTCAAACATAAACATTAGTAAGAACTAAGAACCACCTTGTATATACCCTTGACTCGACCGATAACAGGAGCTGCGAAAACGCATCCCTAGCCAATTTCGCTTTCGCAGACTCGTTCGCTTGCCCGTAACCATCCCTCTCAGCAGCATACACTTCCAATGAGATTTCTGCAACACAATATTACATAACTAAACATTATAATATTTATTATAATGCATATATATTCAAAAGACTTGAGGGTTCACATAATTAAGGTCAATAATTAAATAAACATAAGTCACCCTATACTATAAACAATAATAATGATTTAATAAGACAGTAAATAATTGAGGAGGGTTTTATGGTTGATACCACAATAGCGAGAGTAAATCTGGAAGATGTTATTATGATCAAGTCGTTGTGAAGGATCCATGGATGGATTCGTCAGAGTGATAGTGTCACTTTCTGCGTTTGGTTCAACCCGATGTTTATGGAAGTTGGAATAATTAGTGGAGGGTATTTTGGAGATATATTTCATACAAATCTATTTTCAAATTTAATTGTATATATAAGACATTTCTTGAAGACTTTGAATTCTGTGCCTGTTTTAATATTACTTTAACCTTAGCCTTTTGTTGGGTCAACTGCAGCCCAAAGATGGAGCCCAACTACACCACACGGCCTTTTTTATTATTGTGATAACAAATATCATTAGCGCTTCGCATCCTCAGACTCATCACCACATTCCAGAAGTAATCAACCGACATTAAGGGTTAGCGTTCTAGATCTGGCTTGCTTTATTCTTTCTTGATCATTGCGTATGGTGGTTTTCACTTATTCTTTGGATCATTTTACTTCCTGTTTTCCTTTGTTAGGTCGTCTATGCTTGCTGATTTTGTGGTTGCTTTTTTTAAGTTGGTTGTATGTATTAGTATTTGCCATGCATGGTATTGTTTTAGCGTTTTAAATGTGTCTTAGTTGTTTTGCTTTACTTTAGTTAGGCGTTTTTGTTTGTTATCAGTTTTTTTCCTCGGTCGCTGACGTGGCTATTGTTTGTTTATATGGGTTGGCCTAGACATACATTCGATACGTTTTGCAACGTTTGTGTTTCATCGTTTTCTTAAGTTGTAACAATCATTATATATATTTGAATTTTACTTGCCATGAGAACGAAAGGAAAAGCTAAAATTAGAACAACTAACTTTCAAAACATATGCTTGAACAATGTTTGTGATGTGAGCGAATCCGTTGTGTCTCCGTCTGTTGAGACGGATATGCCTCGCGTGTGTGTTCCGGTTGTTGTCGATCATCATGAACGTTCGCCTGTTGGTTCATGTTCGAAAAGAAAGGTGCCAGAATGTCCGCTAGGTAGGGACATTACATTTGGAAAAAGGATGGCGTGTGGGATTGCCCAGGATGGCATCGTACATGGTACGGCTTGCTCTGGATTTCAAGGTCTGTGTGTTATTTATTGTATACATGTTGGGTTTGTTACTAACTTTGGCTTTTTTTAATGTAGGTGCATCTGTTGGGGTGCCTGTTTCGTGTTTACGTCAGGTTAGCACGATTCATGGGCCTTTTGCTGCTGATGGGTCCGTTTGTGACAGCCAGGGTAGCGGTGTAGGTGAATGTATGCGATGGGTTTTTGCGTTTGTGTTGTTTGTTTTGCTGCCTCATCCGCTTTCTAACTTTTCTCTTCTGTTTTTGTTTGTAGCGTTCCGTGGGCCGGTTGTTCTGGATTTCGCGAATGGCATGGTTTTACATGACATGAGCAACAGCTCACCGGGCTCTCACACCGTTAGCCGCAGTAATGGGAAAAGGGTGTTCAACACCTTTGCATCGGATATGGCTGAAACATGTAATTCTTCAAAGAGAAGGTGCCATGAGGGAGCTTCATGTATGTATTTAGCTGGTTTGCGCTTCAAATGAATATGCACGTTTTCATTTCTTCGGTCTATGTTTTACTGTTCTTCTATGTTTTCACATGTGTTTCTGCACATCGGCAGCCTCAGCCTTGCTTACAGACCAGCTTTCCGCTGATGCTGCTTTGCGCGAGCAACAGATAGCTGATGATGGAGCCCCTACAGTGTCTGTTACTAACACTAACGGTAAGAGGCGCCTTGATGATTTGTTGGAAAATGCGGCTTCTGAGTTTGAGCAACGAAAAAGCCGACGTGTGCCATTGCCTACATGTAAGTTTTTGCCCAACTATCTTTTTCCATTAGCGTTTTAGTAGGCTGTTATGCTGCATGTACGGCGTGGTTACCATACCTGTTACTTAACATCTACGGTTGCAAAACATCTTTTCCTGCAGCTTATCCACCAGGTGAAGGTGTTACTGCTGTTCAGTTTCCGGAGGAATCTCATTATGCAGTCCCAGGCGCTATGCTTGCAGGTTAGAATAGTTCCTTTTTTTTCATCAAATCACATCTGCAAGGAGGTTGTTTTGCCTCACCTTCTTCGTCTGTGCCTGTTGTTTGTTTTGTAGGACTACCATCTGTCAGTGCAACGGCTCAGCCTAACGTAGCTGTCCCATGTTCTACATCACGGGCCTCGGTTGCTGACAGCGCACAACCAAACTCCTTGCCGACCTCACAGGCAATCCCTCGCTCATCATTCGAACAGGCAGGTGTGTCGCATGCTGGCCCAACACACCAACGCCGGCGTAGGCGTTCTTCACACAACTCAAGCCAGCGTTCAACTAACCACAGTGGGCAACCATCACGCTCTGGTCAGTCCCATACCTGACTGTTTCGGTTGCATTTACATTAGTTGACGCCAAACGTTCTGCTTGCTAACTTTAGTGTGTTGTGTCATGCTCACAAAACAGGTGCGCCAGTGGACTACAGATCGTTTGGGCCATGCAGCTGTGTATGCTCTCACTGCCATGCAAAATTTTGGTATGAGGAGAGACTTGCGGTATCCACACGTCGTTCAGGCCCGTTGTATCATCACTGTTGTCGTGGTGGGAAAGTTCAACTTTTTCTCCCTTTTGATTACCCAGAGTACATCCAACAGCTTTTTCTCGATGAGCACTTTCTCAGGCACATCCGGGCGTACAACCAAATGTTTGGTATGACGTCACTAGGAGCCACTGTCGACGACACAGTTAACAACGGCAGGGGTCCGTATGTGTTCAAGGTGTCCGGTCAAATATACCACTGTATAGGGAGGTTTTGTCCTGACGATGGAGTTAGGCCACGGTTCTTGCAACTCTATATCCATGACACTGCCAATGAGGTGCGAAACCGACTAGAAAATTTCACAACCAACGGCCAGAATCCTTTGAGGCAAGATATAGTTGAAGGCCTCATACAGCTTTTAGACCAGCACAACGCTTTGGTTCAGCTTTTTAGGACTGCTAGAGATAAGCTTCGAGATGTGGAAGTGCCTGAGTTTAAGGTCAGGTTGTTCCATGTTGTAGGATCTGCGCAGCATGAACTGCCAACAGCTGATGAGGTTGGCGCCATTGTTTTTGACAGTGGAGCAGAGACTGAGCCGGATTTTGATGTAATTATAGAGGCACACTCTGGCGAACCGCAGAGGATTAGTCGGCTGTACCCATGCTATATGGCTCTCCACTTCCCGTTGCTCTTCATTTATGGGGAGCAAGGGTATCACACCGACCTTAGATTGGTAGATGTTCATGCTGCTGATCAAGAGACTGACAAACGGATGTCAATGAACGCGTTTTATGCATACCAAATACATGATCGTCTCAACAGATACAGTTTACTAACAAGAGGTGGCCGTCTTTTTCAACAGTATTGTGTCATGGCGTATTGTTGCGTCGAGCAAAACAGAACAGATTTCATACGGGAACATCAGTCAGATATACGAGGTGACTACTTATCAGGGGTGTACGATGCGCTCAGCAGAGGGGACCGGGATGCGCTAGACATTGGGTCAAGAATTATACTTCCGGCATCCTTCACTGGAGGTCCAAGGTATATGTATAGCCATTACCTGGACGCGCTTGCAATATGCCGTGTTCATGGAAATCCGTCCTTTTTCGTGACCTTCACATGTAACGTTAGGTGGCCAGAGATTGAAGAGTATATGCAAGCGTTTCCTCACCTGACCGCAGCGGATCGGCCTGATGTAGTCGATCGAGTGTTCGAAAGGAAAATACACGATCTCATCAAATACGTGCGCGACTGGAGAACTTTTGGGAACATTTCAGCAGGTAATGTTTATGTTTCAGCTATTTCAGATACGCCATCACTTGTAATAAACTAGCTGCATTGTACTGTTGTTACTTACAAGTTAAAAAACGCCCATACATTTTTCGTACTCACTTACTGTAAGCATTTCTAAGAGTGTTGGCCATCCGCATTGTCCTGAAGCTATATAATTTAGGCTACACTTTTCCAGGGCATTTTTTTCCCTTATATCATATATAGTTATGTGTCTTGCATATACTTGCAAAATTATACAGTGGCTTGGTATTTAGTTATATATCCATGATAACGTACATGTTTTTGGTTCTCATCCGCTGTTATCTTCTAATGCAGTTTTGTACACGGTCGAATTTCAAAAACGTGGTTTGCCGCATTGTCACATACTGTTGTGGACTGATGGTGCTTCACGCATAAACAATGCTGCTGATGTTGACCAATATGTATCTGCTGAGCTTCCCGACCAGCAAAGCGATCCCGAAGGTTTTAGGGTTGTCTCGGAATTTATGATGCACGGTCCTTGCGGTCCGGCGTTTCCAGATGCACCGTGTATGCGTGGGCGGACAATGTGCAAAAAGTACTTTCCAAAAGACTATTGTCAGTGTACATATGTGGATGACGCAGGTTATGTTCACTATAGACGGCGAGATGTTCAGATGAATTGTTTAAGACAGAATGTCCAGCTTGACAACGGGTATGTAGTGCCGTATAGCCGAGCATTGTGTATGGCATTTTATGCGCATATCAATGTTGAGTGTTGCGGTTGGACCATGCTGATCAAGTACCTGTTCAAGTATATATCAAAGGGGACAGATAGGATAGTCGCAAGAGTTGTTAGAAATGGTTCAGCTTTGGATCAGGCAAGTACGTCGACAGCCGCACCCATATCCTCAAACACAAATTCACCAGCAGTTGTCGATGAAATAAAAAACTTTGTGGATGCCAGGTATATTGGACCTCATGAGGCATGTTGGCGAATCCTAGGTTTTGATATTCATAGCCGCGAACCAGCAGTTCAGATTCTAACAGTGCACTTAGAAGGTATGCAGCATGTAACGTTTAGAGAAAGGCAAAGTTTGTAGTCAGTTGTGGATAATTCTGGGTCGCACAGGACCACGCTTACTGAGTGGTTAGATTTTAACAAATGGTCAGACCTTGGAAGACACCTGACGTATCTACAATTTCCGTCGGAGTTTGTGTGGTCTAAGAAAGATAAACAATGGTTTCCCAGAAGCAACAGAAATAGGCCATCCATAGGGAGAATGACTTATGTACACCCAGCTTCGGGCGATTTGTTTTACCAGCGGCTGTTGCTCACTCACAGAAAAGGTTGCACCTCATTTCGTGATATTCGGACAATCAATGATCACACATATCCAACAAACCGAGCAGCCGCAGAAGCGCTAGGCCTTTTGGAGAATGACGGAGAATGGCTGGTTGCTTTGCAAGAGGCAGCTATGACTGCATCGGCGGCAGAATTACGGACTATGTTTGTGCAAATGTTAGTCTTCTGTGAGGTTGCTCAGCCTACTGCATTGTGGGAGTCATTTTGGGAGCACATGTCTGACGACATTCCTAGAATACTCTCGGACATACATGGCGTTACTTTCCGATGCATAAATGAATCAGAGCTTAAGGGTGGTGTGCTGTATGAGCTTGAAGCTTTTCTTGGACAGTATGGGAAGTCACTATCAAACTTTGGCTTGCCTATGCCCCCCGATGGACTTCTAAACATTCTGACCAACAAGGCAGTCATGGAAGAGAAATGCTATAATAGGGCTGAGCTTGCTGCTGAAAGAGACCTCTTGATTCCAAAACTAAATACAGAACAACGACATATCTTCAACATTATCATGTCAGNGTCTAAAACTACCTATAGGCGGTAGGGGTCGGGTTATTGATGTGAGATGGGTCCAGAGTTCTAAGACAGATGAGACAGAGAAAACAGAAAGTATTCGTGTATATATTTTACAAAAACGTGAAATCAAAGTAGGCGATAAAGTAGCTGGAAGAACAACGACATATCTTCAACATTATCATGTCAGCTACTAGTAACAAGACGCAGGAACTTATATTTGTGTATGGCCACGGCGGCACGGGCAAGACGTTCCTTTGGAAAACTATTATTACAGCGCTGAGGTCAGAAGGCATGATTGTCCTTGCAGTCGCATCTTCGGGCATCGCCTCTCTCTTATTACCATCAGGAAGAACGGCGCACTCACGTTTCAAACTTCCACTTGAACTAACGGACGAAACTGTATGCACAGTAAAAAAAGGCACTCAGCTCAGTGAATTACTAAAACAAACGGACCTTATTATTTGGGATGAGGCCCCGATGAACGATAGGCGCTGCTTTGAAGCTTTAGACAGAACGCTTAGGGATATCTTTGACACTCCAACAAGAATTTTTGGCAACAAAACAGTGATGCTAGGAGGGGACTTCCGCCAAACTTTGCCAGTTAAAAAAAAGGGTACAAAGCAAGATATCCTTGCATCATCAATATCTGAATCCTACCTTTGGCCTTATTTCAAGCTATTTGTTCTTCAAGAAAACATGAGGCTTCAAAAGTTACCCGACAATACTCAATATCAGCAAGAGTTGCAAATGTTTTCGAAATGGTTGGTTGACATTGGCGACGGAAATATGGGCATACCAGATGCCATGGACTGTGACAACACCTCCTGGATAGAAATACCAGAACGTCATTGCTTTCCATCTAATGAGGACGGCTTGCAGCAACTAATCGACTTTATCTACGACAAAGATGCTCTTGAATCACCAAACGCTGAGGGCTTCCAAGAAAAGGCGATAGTGTGCCCAAAGAATGACACAGCGGATATGATCAACAATCGGGTAATGGCCGGGATTCAAGGGAACAGCACCTTCTACAGCAGCGTCGACCAGGCGATACCACGCTCAAACGACGGAGGCGCAACTGAGCTGCTCTATCTGCCGGAATACTTGAACTCACTGACATTCTCAGGTCTTCCCCCGCATACACTGGAACTGAAAGTCGGCACCCCGATGATGATGATAAGAAACCTAAACCTTACAGGAGGCTTGTGCAATGGGACGAGAATGATCGTCACACAACTGCTTACAAGAGTTCTAGAAACAAGGATTATAACAGGAACTAGAGTAGGGCAAAGAGTTTTTATTCCAAGGATTGTGTTGACATCCGATGACCAAAAACTCCCGTTCATCTTTAAAAGAAAACAATTCCCAACAAAAGTCTGCTATGCTATGACGATCAATAAGAGCCAAGGCCAGTCGCTTAAAAAGATAGGAGTTTATTTGCCAGACCCAGTATTCAGCCACGGTCAACTATACGTTGCCCTATCAAGAGCAACGTCTCCTCAAGCACTGAAGATGGTGATAGACAAACAACCGGGAAACGCTCCAAATGTGACAAAGAACATTGTTTATAGAGATTTCTTGCAAAAGATTAACTTACAACAGGTTTTGCTTCCTTTTCTAACGAAAAGGAAGACACGTTGCTGTACACATATAGTTGTTTGCACCATTTTACTAGCCGATGCACATTTATATAAGACCACAAATATACGTCCCACAGATCTCAAACTGCTTCTCTTATATTTAACTGATATGATTATCAATAGTTTATGTGCACACATGAATATTATAGTGGCCGTTACACCATTGTTTAATGCTGTAAATATATGACACAGTACGAACAAATGTATACTTACTTATATGGCTACTGATGTTCGTTGACTTTTACAGATTAATGGCTAGCACGCACGCACAGAGTTCCAGTCAACCATCAGAAGTGCCTGAACAAACAGCTGACCAACAAAGTGATGCACGGGCGAGAGCAAAGGGTAAGCAGATAGTCGTCGACCAAGAGGAGATTGATATAATGAAGTTGAAACCAAGTGATTTAGGAAAACCTCTCGATCTTAAAGTTTACAGAAAATGGATTTCAAAAAATATACCAGACCCGAGCCCTACTGGAATATGCTTCATGTTACTTGATAAGAAGGTGCACATATATTTGTTATGAAAATACAATCCATAATTTTATACCAACGTGCTCCGAAAATAACTAAAACATATACATGATTTTTGTCTTGGTAAAGGGCGGTGCAATACAGGCAGCAGGGCAGCTTCCAGACATGCGACAACTAGACACACGACTTCAGCTTGATGGGTGCTACCGCATCCAAGGATACGGCTGCAAAAGGACTGATAACTGGCAGCGGACATTGGATAACGATGTCACGTTATTGTTTGGAAGATACACGCAGGTTGCGCCGATACAGGATGACGGTTTCCCGAAGCACTACTTCAGTTTCGCTGCTTACAATGAGGTATGCCGCAGGGCTGACACCCGAGAACCAATCCTTACAGGTATGGCAACAACAAACAAAAAAAACAATATTCATAGTAAACCATTATAATGAGTCATTGTTATTCTGTCTAGACTATATCGGCATACTAAGAAACATTGGCGTGATCAGAGAGTTTGGAGATATAACTACAAACATTATATCTCGCCGCAACATTGAGATACAGAACCTCAAGTAAGATTCCCAATTACAGAAAAAATAGAAATTCAAAAATTACAAGCTATCTTTCTAAACATTTTTATTTATACAGCGGGAATGTTGTGATGCTCACGCTTTGGAATGAGTTAGCAACAGGATTTCCAATCACTAGGCTAGACGAGATGGAACAACCTGTTGTCATAGCGGCCAGCTCTTGCTGGGCCAAGCGTCACGCAGGTACGCGCACTCACATTTCCAGAGGCTGACCAAATACGTAAGCATGACAAACGCATGTATTTATGTAAACAGGTGCCATCCAGCTGTCTACCACCCCTGCGACCGCCATATACCTTAACCCTGAGGTCCCTGAAACAGACAGTATAGAAGAAGCGTTAGTCACCACCAACCTTAATTGCAAGGTATCGTAAATAAAGAGCAACTGACACACAAACTTCTAACTTGCAGGTACAAACAACTGGTGGGAGCTGGGCCGTCCGCACAGCCACACCAAATACAGGCGCTTGATGTTGAGGACCAAGGCCAACCACAGGCAATGACTCTCGCCGCAATCATGGAATCCGCAAGTCAGAACATTACGGTACTATAAGCTTTTCCATTAATCACCACCCCTTTGCTGTAATATACTCTTTAACTCTCATTATTAGGCATACCTTTACACAAAAAATTTAGCCCCCCTAACTATTAACTTTCGCAAAACACAGCAACAATACTTCACAACTGATGCTGTCATTGTCAAGATCGATCAGTCCAGAGGATGGTTTTTCAACCGGTGTCGTGGTTGTGGCAACCCTATAGCAGACCATATGCCGCATCTCCATTGCCACGAACCAGGGACAAAACCGTCGCCAAATTATAGGTAAGCCTTTATAAAAAAAATGTCTAATTGCACACATATACTCAGGCAGTATAAATATCCTAACCTAACGACTATCTTTTCATTAGCTACTGTTTCCGAGCGACCCTTGCGGATGTTACCGGCAGTATTGTTGTTGCATGCTATAGCCCAGCAGCCCACTCTTTGGTGCCAACCATAACAGAACTGTTAAGCTATGTTCCAGAAAAAGACCCATACACGCTTCCTCCTATCATCAAAGACTTAGAGAACACCAGGCGCAGGTTCCGCATCCATGTTGGTAAGGGTAGCCGCAGGGGGTATCCAAACTTTATCCTAGATCACGCAACAGATGCACCCACACCATTGTCCGAACAGACACCGACAACCCCTGAGGAAGCGACATCGTCAACAACAGCAGTGCACCACATCACTGAGGAAGAACCCACAGAGATGACACCTGGAACAACTAGCCCACCTCCAATTGCAGCAACCCCAACCCCAACAATGTTGCGCATAACTGGCCCACCAGAAAACACTGAAGTGCATCCAACAGAAACATCACAAGGTAACACACATGGAGCAGCATCGACATCCTCTGACACACCAGCAGAAGCAAGGACAGCACCACAGGAGGTGGAACATGGCACAGCTAGAAGGCAGCTATTTAGGGAATCACATGAACTCGAAACTGAAGAAAGCTTGAAAAAAGCAAGGCATGACTAAACTTCTCTGAAGCAACTACTGTCAGAGCATATTAACACTAGCTATATATAAACCTTATGTACAGTGCATGTAACTTTACGGATAGTGTGTGTTAGTAGCAGGATGTGTACAATGCCTTTTCTTCAATTTTCAAAGGCGTCGTCACCTTCCAGCTTATGTAACCAAAAAAATAGCTGATGCATATGTAACGAACAAACGTATGTTAAAGCAAGCAACCATGTATAAAAGCTTGCACTTTTCTGGCTAAAGATAGCATGAACTTAGCATATGCCCCCGCCGCAACGCGGCGGGATCCCTCCCCTTGTTATCTATAAATTCTAATCTTTAACTATATTTTTATCTTTTACTATTTTTTTTTTTTTTTTTAATTCTTGAAACTTAAAGTGCGTTTGGTTTATAATGGGTTTGAAATTAGAGTCGGATTTGATATTGGTTTGAAAAAAGTAGGAAAAAAAAATATATTTGATAATATAAAATATTGTTTAGTTTTTCTAAAAAGGATGTATTATATTTAATAACTAGTTATAATACCTGTGCACGCACAGGGTTTTTAAAATTTCGTTTTGATTATGTATTATTATCGATTAAGAAATGAATCTCTTAACATGCTTTGTAACACCCCCAACTCAAATATGGCAGCTATCGTGCTGGGGGTATTACGAAAATAGAAACCAGGCACATTTATAGTAAACGACCACAACTCGGGACGTTTGAAATGTGACCAAAACATATCATTCGATTTACAAACCGTTTAGAGTAGCAAGTACTCCTTAAGTCAAAGTTTCAGCGGAAAAGTAAATAGAGTTTTGCAGCGGAAAAATAAACAAAGTATAGCAGCGGAAATGTATAACAGACACAAAGGGTTTTACGGAATGACATGCAAATAGGGTATAAAGTAGTTAAGCTGCCGTTGACAGAAACGCCCCTCCCAGCCTTAGTCCACTCCTCCACCGCCCAAATTATTCATCCATGCCGCAAGCTAAACATTATTCCTGTAAAATACAATGCTTAAAAAAGTCAACACAAGGTTGAGTTAATCCATAGTTTAATATATATAAAAGCTTTGAGCAGCAGGGTTTAATCATAAGATATGAGCAACATATGCCTAATATCGGGTTAAAGTCAAGATAACAACAAATGTAATAAGGCATCCCCTGTGCATTAACATGTTGATGATGCTAAGCTCTGGAACGCAAACGTTAACCACACATTCATAATTATCAATATACGCGGAATTTCATAATATAACAGTGCCCTCACAAGGTCGAGCACTTGCCATTTACTA
>LBNU01038832.1:129482-140268 GCA_014162995.1 Artemisia annua
TTTAACACCCCCACTTTAGGATCGCAGCGGAAAGGGACATGGGGTGCTATACATGAGTCACATAGTACAAGTATAGTAAACAACTTTAAAACAAAGTCGTTTTTAAAATTTACATTCGATAATTTATCAGAGTTGAGGTCCCAAAAGTTTAACATAAGTTTAAAAATACATAAATTTCAAAGTTCTAGTCATTATCGATGAAATTTTAATTAAACATGAGCCATCAAGTAGATATCCATTTCTTTGCGCCGCCCATCCAAGCTTAAGCCACTTATGGACCTGAGAAAATACATGCTAAAAAGTCAACACAAAGGTTGAGTGAATCCATAGAGTTTAATAAGTAATAAGTTGAATACAAGCATTATACAGTTTAGAATAAGATGGGCTACGTTGTTATCCGCCCATAATTAAGTTGACATGTAACAAATACAAGTCGGGAAATAATAAGATATAAAGCATTGAGCTCATGAAACCGAACCTTAACCTAGTTTTAACATTTGCCCCGGTAGGGTAATATTTGCCATTTACCACATATTCTCAATATTATGTGACCGTTGAAAGATGGGCGCTACCCATTCGGCCAGGCTGGTCAATGCCCAATATGCATATTCATAATACTAGCGTTTCCAACGAAATTAACGGTTCATGATGGGGACTTAGTTGGCAAGAAACACTCAATGTCAGATGTCTATAAATCATGTAATTGGATCCAACATACCAAAAACTACTTGTATTCAGTTTGTAAAACTAGCATGTATCCCCCTCGCGAGGTTTATAAAACATTTAAATAAGTAAATGCGAGGCTATGAACTCACCCGGGGGGAGGCAGTGTGGGGAGAAATGACAAGAAGATATTGGAACATTAATTTAGAAGAGATGATGGAAGCAGGAGTTCATTTTGGCCATGGTACTAGGAAATGGAATCCTAAAATGGCACCTTATATCTCTGCAAAACGTAAAGGTATTCATATTATAAATCTTACTAGAACTGCTCGTTTTTTATCAGAAGCTTGTGATTTGGTTTTTGATGCAGCAAGTAAGGGAAAACAATTCTTAATTGTTGGAACTAAAAGAAATAGCACGAAACAAGCAAGTGAAGAAACTAGCCGCGAAAGCTCTACGATGAACCTAAATAGACATATGCTTGTCTTAGTTTTTGAAAATAAATATTTATGCCATATGGCTATATGTTATATAAATTATGATCTTAATTGTGCTTGGTACACATATACTAAATACATATATAACAAGTTTTAGATTGACACTAAAGAGTTATTTATAAATATGAATTTATATTCTTTATAAAAGTCAAGTGTCAAATTTCTATTTGTTTCTAAGTCCAAAATATGTTATGTTGGTCCAATGATGAGTCTAAGGTTCAAATTTAGTCCAAGGTCCCATTTTTAGTCAATATCTTCTTCATCTCAGACAATATTGGAGTTGCATACTCACATTTAAAGAGTTCCACGGGTTGTTTATAGAACACGATTATGAAAATAATGATACTAATGAAGTTAGCTAGGACAATACGGTTCAATCCACGCATAAGGGAAGTCATGGCACATAGTCTCAGAGAGATTGCCATAACTTTCTTTGATCTCTTTTTCATTAAAAGTGTGATACCTACATGTTTCAAGAGAATAAAATACTACCTTCCCGTTTCCGCTATGTACTCTTGGAAAATAGATCTTGTTCTCCATTTCCGGTGATTTGGCTTCAATGCAGAAAGATGACGTGCCACTAATATAAATCATGTGCTTTCCTAAACTATACATTTTCTTCCAGGTTTTTGTAGAATTCTTCATGTTGATCGCAAAAACCTCAACATTTTCTCCAGGCTCACCCACGATGACTTGTAAAAGATGTTGATGACATTTCATTAGATAATATTGTGCTGGAGATCTGCAACAACTTTCTGGGGCTTCAGCTACAACTTGCTTCTGAGAATACTCTTTTTGCCCCAAATCCTTGAAAACATCAAGTTGTCCTTTGTTATACAAGACATAAAGATCTCGGCCATTCTTGAATGTTGGGGAATACCCACTATATATTGGGCAGTGCAGATCTGAACCAGCTAAATCCAAAGTAAACATACGCCATGATTCTTCCCGAGCAACTAAATGAATGTGAACATGATATATACTAAATCCAACTACCATACAATCAGGGGAAGTGGGTGGTGCTGAAAAACATAATGATCTTAAGTTATAATACACTGGCGGAAGGTCATGGCTATCAAATGTGAATGGGTTAAAGAACACGAGGTATCCGAAAGTGGCGTAACACAACCACCAACCAAACATGGAATAACATATATGTTGGAACATTACTTATTATAGTTTTGTTGTTTCTAGTGATTGCCACGAATTGGAGATTAGCGACAGTTTTTCTGTCACTAAATCGTCACTAAACCGTCTCTAATTGACCGTCATCATGGTAAAGACGCGTCTAATTGCAATGGTTACGGTTAGATCTATTGAAAAGGCATCAAAGGGCGAACCATCGCGACTGTTTGAACCGGTGGCAGTTACCGACGATTATTCTGTCGCTGGGTCGTCGCTAAAGCGTCACTAATTCTGAACCATTGTGACTATTACGAAAAGAAATGTCTCTAAGGCCATTTGAAGGGGTATTGTGACTGTTTTGAAGGGTCACCATGTGCCTATATATAGAGGACGAATTTCTCACTTTGGATTAATCAAAAAACACAAAAATATCATCTATTTCCATCATCAAACCATATCATATTCGCTAGAATCAAGTTTCATACTTGATTTGATTGTTGTATCCTCTAAACAGTTCGTACTAGATAGGACGAATTTCTGTTTAAGGACACTGCTAATCGCAGGCCTCAATCTGTTGTTGTAATCTTACGATTATATACAAAACAATTTGTATTACGATTATATTATTCCTAACAATATACTCTTGATCCATACCGGAAACATTTCTTTAATGTACTTATCACCAATTATGGGATGTTTGAGAATGAGAGTGCCACGTTTCCTATTTATCTCAATTAGCCATGGTGAGACAGATGAATATATCTGCAATCTCATTCGTATTGTTTGGTTGCTCCACTTTATCAAAGGTGCTGCTAAACGGCAACGTTTGCATGTAGCACGAATGTTCACATATTCGACACTAGAAGAACGTTCCATAATCATCTCCAAAATATCTAACGGGATATTGAGCAAGTGTGATTCGTTTGCCGTACTATTATGTTCAACACCATCATTATTTGTATCTCCTGATATTACCAATAACCTCTCATCCTCATCGATCGCTTCTTGTCTAGTCTCAACATCACCATCTGAACCTCTAGCAATATACTTCCACTCCATCTAAGATTTTCACAATAAATTAAGAAACATAGTTAACTAATGACAACATGCTTATCAAATAAACTTACGTACTACTGTAATCACAATACTTAAAAAGAAAACCAATTTCAATAAGTTACACAGCAAAACATACATAATTCAAATCTTAACTAATAAACCAACCTATGTTTTCAAACAATTAAATTGAAACCAAAGGTGCAACACACTTTGGAATCATCGTAAAACAACTCAAAATCCCAAGGTTTTTACTTATAAACTGCTTTATAGATGCTTGACAAATTTTTATTATTGTAAAAGGTGGATAGACGAGAAGCAGATCGAATTAGTTTGATTAATCAAAACACTATAAACTGCTTATCTTCTTAAAAATAAGCAGATAATACAGTTATAAGCATTCTCAAACACCCTCAATTATATAAGCAATACTAATGTTTGCGATGAGTATTAAGCATGGCCAAACACATTAGAAAATACTATACGATCAACTATAACTTAAAGAGATATAACATAAATTATATAATCGTACCTCAATATTTACGATGGTGACTTTCAAGCAGAAACCAAAAGGTATGCGGCACGTAATATATAATTTGTTTCCTTTTAAAAGAACTTTTGTTATAGTTAATTAACCCATTAAGTTTCAAACTATTTAAAATTCATCCTTCTAACACACTTTCCATTATTCTAAATTTGGATACTTATTACAAATTTACTATACTCAGTATTTGGGTGGAGGTATTTCACAGGGCATCAAACCCACTACTTATTACAAATTTACTATACTCAGTATTTGGGTGGAGGTATTTCACAGGGCATCAAACCTTTGTTGGGTAGGGTTGATTGGTATCATTATGGTATACAGGGTTGAGGTGTCCCTGCAATTTACACTTTTTTTTTTCTTTTTTTTAATCCTACTATACTCGTATTTGATAAAACAGTGATTCCAAAACCGTGGAAACTGCACTAAGGGAACCGAAACCGACAAGCACCTAGGCCAATATTTGACGATTGTTATTAAGAACTATCATGTGAGACAACTTAGGCTTGTCATTTGTGCTAGATGTTGATTTGGTCTAATTTTTGTTCAGATTACCCGTCTCAATTAGATTGAGACATATAACGTTGCTAACTTTTTTTTCCCCAAAAAGAACATGAAAAGGAAACAATGGAAAATTGTGCTATTTGTGTGAACTTCAATCAAGTAACAAGTTATACACTCGAGTTCTGATGTCATCACAACTTGCAGTCTTATACATTTGATGGACAAGGACTACATACGTCTTGCAGTCTTATAGTCGAGTTCTAATGTGGGACTATAATTTTAAGTAAATATGATTGATAGACATGTGGTTCACTTTTTGATCAAGCTACTGGTCGGATATTGTGCTCATGTGTGAGTGAACTTGTTGCCTTGCATGTTTGTGTTTTCCCTTGAATATGCAATCTGTTATTCATTCACACCAATTTTCACTTGTTTATTGTATCATTCCAGTAAAAAAAATCACACATTGTTTCGCCATAAGAACACAGTTAGAGTGGATCCAGAAAAAGAGTTTTTGAAGGGCACCATGTATACAAAATTAGCAACAGAACCCAAAAGTACATTGGTAATGCTGCAGAATGAAACAAAAACATAGAATAACTTGGTTATTCTCTTCTCTTTTATTAAACACTCGTAAAATAGCTGATGCGAACTTGCAAGAATCTTGTCAAAACTCAAAATGCAGATGTTTTGTTTGGCCTATGTTCCTGGCACCAAAAACGCCCTGTTTTAGTTTCTCCCTCTTCAACTTTTTTTTGGTCCCCAATTGTTTCAAACTCTGTTAAATATTAGTAGTAAACTTAAACATTAGGGACTTAAGTGTACTTTATAATTAGATTAGGTGGTAGACTAGAACTAGGATTAGTTAGCTTGGAGTGCAAGACAAGCTAGGTTTCCACCTCCACATCTCTATATAAATAGAGATGAGGGGATGCTAGTTAATTCATTCTTCTTCCTCAATTGTAAAAGCTTTATTAGGTGTTTTAATAAAGGGTACTGGTATGTGCTTAAACACATACCTTTTCTTGACCAAATTAAGACCAAAAAGACCAAAAACCCGCTAATAAATGCCAAATATATGCGTTTTTGTGTTTTTATACATGCAGGTAATAAAATATGAGAAAACGACAAAAACCGAGACAAAATCACGAAAAACGAGCACGAGAACGGAAAAGAGAAATATTTATAGCCGGGAAGTGAATTTAAGCTCAAAATGGTCAAAACAAGTCCCTGGGAGGTTTAAAGTTTCAAGAATAGTCCCCAGTCAAAGTTTGAAGGAAATTACAAGAATGGTCCCTCATCTTTGAAAAGTTGTCAATATTAGTCCTTGAGAGAATAAATTCAAGAAATGACAACTAAGATCCTTCATAAAATCAAGAATTGACAAGAATGGCCCTTGAAATAAAGTGACAAAAGTTGGCAGCCTTGGTCCCTTGATTTTCAGCATTTACACTTTTAACCCCTATAATTACTTAACCCTTATTCCTATAACCCTATAAACCAAACAAACCTTATAACCCAAAATTTATAAAACCCAAAACCCTTCTCACAAGCCCAGCCACCCACTAACCCATTCGGCCCATAACCATCACCAGCCCACCAAAGATTAAACCCGACCCAAAAATCAAATAAATATAAAAAATACCCTGCACCCTTTACCCCCGTTTACCCTTCTTCCCCACTCACACCCACACTGTAAAAACAACCTTTCACCCAACAATTAACCTCGTACATTCATGAATGTTCTGCCAACGTGTCAGAGACAATCTTATCTTTCCAACGTGGACTAATTGAAGCATACCATTGGCTGGAACTAGCTAGAAGGATGAAGATGATAAGGGACTATGAAATTCTTGAAGCTTCTAGGTGGGATTTGATCCTGAGGACGAGGATAAGCTTCTAGGAGCTTCAAAACCGACATAGGATGGCTATAAATAGGGCCTTGTATCAATGGTTGAGTCGTGTAGTAGTGTAGTATAGAATTAGGTGATAAGCTCTTAGTAATAAGCTCATTGTAATCTTTACTGCTTTCCTTAGTGTAACTCAGCATTTTAAATAAAATCAAGTTTCTTATTTCCTTTGCTCTTTAATTTGTTTTCAGCCTTTAATTTCAATAAGCACTTTGTTTATTTCAAAGCTCTTAACTTTCTGTTTTCTTTAAGTCTTGTTTAGCACCTTTACATATTTCATAAGCTCTTACTTGTTTTCTGTACAGCTTTATAAAAAATAAAAAAAAAAAAAAAAAAAAAAAAAAAAAAAAAAAAAGAGTATAAGCTGAGGTGAAAAGCTTTCCACAAGCTCCACATACCTCTGGACAAGCTCATTAAGCTAACTTATAGCTTTAGTGACCTTGTCTCATTCTAATCCTATTGAATTTCCACTTAGCAGCCAAGCTATCAAGTAAGTTTCTTTTTCCATTTTCTGCATTCTAGCTTCTAGTAGCTTATACTCAGTAGCAACTTGCTTATTTAGTTATTTCTAGCTTAATTACAGTCTTGTTAGTAGAATTGTTAACCTTAGCTGCAAAATTAGGTACCTAGTTCTAGTACACTGCCTATATTTAGCTTATAGTGCATTTTTGTGTTTCTGTGATTATTTGCTGCATATTTGTGTCCACTTAGGTTTAAAATTAGTTTAGTAAGCTAGCCTGATCAGTAGTTTGTAGATTAGAAGCCCAAAACTCAAAAAAGTTAGTGTTAGCAGAAAATTAAAGGGTGTTTGGCATAAGCTTTCTTTTGAGGTTCTAGTTGCTTTTAGGTTCAAATTACTGCACACTAAGGGTCCTTAGGTCATATTAGTACTAGATCAGTAAAAAATTTGCATCCTTTAGTTCAAAAAGTCAAATTTTTCTTAAATCCCCATTCTGCTCAGATTTAGTATTAATCTGCTAAAAATTTTAAGTACAATTCTTAGTATTAGTGTTTAGGGTGAGTTAATTTAGGTTTAAACATCTCTAATTATCATAGTTAAATAGATTTAGGCTATCAAAACTCAGCTTAGTCAAACCATAGTTCAAAATTAAAAGGTCAAAATTGCACTATCCTGGTTACAGAACAGCAGCAGATAGGTAACTTTAGGGCAAAGATTCATTGGGTTAGAGATCATATTAGGCCTTAATCTTGCATTTAGGATAAGTTAGGCTAGCCTAGTTTAAGTTCCAACAATAATTTCTGAATTCTAACAACATTCAGTGGCATAATTTTGCTCAAGAACATTGTCCCATTCTGAAACATTCAGCAAAAACAGATTTTTCCAACTTTTCCTAGGTCTAATTAAGGTTCAGTTAGGGTCTAGAAATTAGGGCTTTTGGGGTTTTTAGTTAGTATCCTAGGTTGTCTTGATTTTGCCCCCCTTAGGTTTTAGATTACAGCTTATTTAGTGCTTAATATTTAGCTACAAACTAGGTGCCTTAAACTGATTTCTGTGTAAATTGCATAAGTACTTATTCAGCTTATTTTTGTGCTTTTCTGTGACTTCTGTGTTCCTTAGTGCTCATTTAGGATAGTGTAAGGTTCTGTGAAAGTTTTGCTAAATTTGCTTATCAATTGCTTAAAAAGTGCTTATTTCCCAACTGCTTATTGTGTCCAAACAGCTTATTAGGGTTTCAAATTAGCTTTTCTTATTTTTCCTAGGTTCCTTAACTTATTTTAGAATTTTCCTAAAAATTTCAGATTTTTCCTAGCTTATTTACTATTTTTCTTAAATAATTTTAGATTTTAAGTACTTTTTAATTACTTTAATTAATAATAATTAAATAAAAATCCAAAAAAAAATAGTTTTTCTGTTTTAAAATTAGTTTTTAATAGTTTTATAATTTTAGAAAAATAAATTGTACTTTTCAAAATTATTTTCCTTTTATTTAGTATTTTTAGTAATTAATAATAATTAATATTAGTTTTTAATTAATAATAAATATATAAAAAACCAAAAAATATATTTTCTAGTTTTTAAATTAATTTTAGGTTATTTTAAAATTTTCAAAATTATTTTTGTATTTTTCATAGTTAAATTTCCTTTTTAGTTTTAATTAAGTACTTTAAATTAGTTTTTAAGATAAATTAAATAAATAAATAGTAATAATCAGTATTTTAAATATATATAAAGTCTAAATTTACGTTTTAAACCCTTAGGAATTTAAAATTTACTTTTAGGACTTAGGTTTTCCCTAGTTGACTTAGTTTTTCCCGAGAATAGCTCGGGAATTTAGGATTTGATCCCGTTTTACGTTTAGGTTTTAATTTTCGTGTTTTACGTGTTTTTCCGTGCTTTCCGTGTTTATTTTTTTTACGTGCTTTTATTTGTAGAAATTTAGGGTTCCCTTAGCCTGCACGACACGATTCATTTCTTGAATCACGAACACGAACCAACGAACCAAGTCTTAGCCTTCGTTGGGATTACGACCCGGGGATACATATTTACCAGTGCTATCCTCGGAATACATATATTTGGTTGCTAGTCACCAGGTACATTGAGGTATATCGTGTGCATATTCTTGTCGGCTTCTTTGTAGTCTGTCGTGTTTGCTACTTGTGCTCGATACAACTCGCGATCTAGCGTTCCGCGATCAAACTTCGGTTTGTTGTCGAGGTATTTTCCAACAAGTGGTATCAGAGGCAGGTTATTGTGGTCATTGAAGTTCGAGTGCTAGTTCGAGGTGCCGAGTTGGTTTCGAGGTCAAAGCAAAGAAATCGATTTCAAGTTATCAAATCGTTTTCGGAAAATAACAAATTAGCGAGACGAAGTAGAAAGAAGATAGTGACGTAAGGGTTGCTTTATTATTAAAAACTAAAGTGATTTACATTCTTTATCTTTCAATGCTACAAAGTTAAACAAAAGTTATTTGTTATTCGTCCAAAGGGTTTTGTAGGATACTAGTTAACATCACAAACACGACTAACCTTGTGGTATGGTTCGATCCAAGTAAGAAAAAGGAAGAAAGAAATGTAGAGAGAGAAAGTTAGAGAGAGAAAGAAGTGAAGCCTTAGAGAGAAAACCAAAAGAAAGAAAATAGAATTATGAGAAGGCTTACCCTCTCCAAGGATGGAGAGGGGTTTATATACATGGGTTTTGCCACTTGGGCGTGCCACTTGGGCTGCGGATCAGGTATACAGTGGGTAAAGACCCGTCCTTCTTCCGCGAACTAATCTAATTCTAAACTACGTATTACTAACTAATGTAACTACTACGAGCTAAACAATGCTTAATCATATCTGGGGTGATCGAATCTTTCTTATACAAAAATCGTATTCCTAACAATCTCCCCCTAAGAGAGGTCACCTTTTTTGTAGATTTATCTTGATTCTTGAATTCTTGCATTGAGATCTTTGTAGATTCTTTTGTAGCTCGTAGTTGTTGATTCTTCATGGATGAACGACTCAAGATGACTTCCTTGATGTATATGATGATCTTTTGACTTTGCTCCTCGCTCTTCATCCATATAATTAACTTCAAGTCATCTTTGAGTGTATGTGTCTCTTCGTGATGTTGTGATTGTCTTTGTGATGTCATGCTTACACTTTTCTTGATCATGATCTTCTGCATCAAAGTTGAGGAAGCATAGTCGAAGCCCATTCTTTGATCATGATTTCTTAAGTTACGATGTTGAAGTGTAAGCATGAGATGATGAATCTGCATCTTTTCAGCAATCGGCATCAATCGTCAACTTCTTTGTCTTTGGTGTGATTACGCCTTTCCAACATGCCCATACATCTTTGTTGAGTAGATCTTCCCGGTTGAACAGTTCTGACGTCTCCTTTTAGATGTTGGTATGAGCATGTGGAACTCGCGTGATGGTGGTGAACATGGTAAGTTTGGTATGTTGAGCTACATAAAACTTGGTTAGTAATAAACATACCGGCACTTACAAGTTCGGACTTCGAGATCGTCAACAACATAGTGTGAAGACTTTCTCTAATCCTTACCAAGGTCGTTCCTAATCGGATGCCCCCGAAAGGGCTTTCACTGACATACCGAAGTACACCAACGATCAGGTGAGTCGCTGGAGATCACCCCACGACTTTAGACCTTTTGGAACACCACCGAACACACTAAGCGTAACCCACAAGAGATTACCGAAGTGACCTGCTGTCAGGGCTGTTTGATGTTGACCCTGGCAGGAGTTTTCACTCAATCACTGGGAAATACTTATATATATTCCCTCATAAGTTTTCTCGGCAGATTGCTAAGATCTGCGTAAGACTCAAAATATTACAGCTGGTGTCCTTAATGTTGAACAACCAGTGTAGAAGTATCAAGTGTTCCTATGAGATCTTATGATGCATCTCTTGGCTCTAGACTCGATAAGTGCACATTGGTTATCCTATTCGGAGACTAGGGAGGGGTCTCCTGTTTCAATATCAACTAGCTCTTAGAGACTAGTCGATAGTTTACACCGGTTCCC
>LBNU01038835.1:7992-20481 GCA_014162995.1 Artemisia annua
TAAACTTTAACATATTACTGTGAGTTCGTAGCCCCACTTTTCTCAAATACTTGTTTTACTCGAACATGCTACTTGCTTACTTAAACACCAATTGCCTTACTCAAATGTTTCTTTGTTTACTCAAATGCTTTATGTAGTACATTGCCTGAGTATGGCTTGATACTCGTACATTGCCTGGGTATGGCATGATACCTGTACATATCTGGCGACATTGTCAGAATTGATCATATGGCGACATTGTCAGAATTGATCATATAGCGACATTGCTACAAGGATTGCCAGATGACGACATTGTCATGGCTACATTATCAAATTTACCATTTTATAGCGACATTGCTACAATGATCTTTAACTTTTGGCTCAAATATTACAATTGTTTATATAAACCAAATCATGTTTGGCTTACAATGCCTTCGCTGGGAAATCTTCATTCAAATGCATTTCATTTTTCATTAAACTCTATGAACTCACCAACCTCGTGTTGACGTTTTAGCATGTATTTTCAGGTATTATGCAATGGCAAGCTACAGGAGGTTTTGGCAGGGCATGGCATGGTCATAGAAGACTCTGATGTTCATTTGGGGACCGTTTTAACTACTTTAAGGGCCTACTTCCGCACTACTTTTAACAATGTAAATTCAACAATTTTGTTAAACCATTTCATTCTAAATAAATGAGATGAAAACCGTTCTTTGTACTTGTGTTGTGATACCAGTTGAGTTACACCCCAGCGACATGTAAGCTTCCGCTGGACCCGATTTTGGGGGTGTGACATAATAACTTGAAATAACGTCTTTAATAACAAATAGAAACACACTTTAGAAAGCTACGTATAGTTGATACGATATGTATTGGCTGTCAGAATAACTTAAGTATCATTCCACAGTGGTCAATCATTGTCCTTTAAGGGCAAAAGAATTCGCACTATTTGTGCATGTGTAATCTTAACAATATAACTACGTGATAAAGATCAAAGTTACTGACCTTCACCATGGTATCTTGCATGAAGTCATATTCAAAACGTTTTAACTGGAGTTGAAGAGCTAGAGGAATCAATGAGTAGGACACATAAGTAAACTGAGAGGCCCAAAACAAAGCGGGGGTGGGATATGGTGTCCTAAAACAAACTGAATGGATGCAGCACTAAAAACAGTTCCAAAGTTGTTCACATAACCAAAAAGAAAAAGAAAAATGTAAGCATCACATTTAAGTAATTTACCAAGTTGACTAAGTGGAACACGTCGCTGTGTCAAACTAAGTAAATTTTGCTTACCTTTGATGGTATGTGTAAAAGACATTGGGACCACTACAAATGAAACATTAAACATGACATGTCCAAGAGCACGACACGTTGCAACGGGAGTAACGACTTCGGGGAAATCCTTGTTGATTGGTTGTAAGATGAAAAGATAATACATTTATTAATTGGTACCTTGGTAAAGTCATGCCCACTAAACCCATATGACTTTATGAGCCATACCGGTTCCAATTCAATCTTCAGCTCCATTTCTCACCTTAATTTCTAGTAGCCTCTTCACTCGCAATTCTCACAAAATTGGTTATACACAAGTAATTTCTGAAAATTTTGAAACAAATAAAATCCAAAATTGCGCAAACTAATTATGAAAACCTAAACATAAAACCCTAAAAATAAAATTGGGTAGAAACTAAACTTTTCACAAACACAAAAATCCCAAATGTATCCACGAAAATTAAAAGAAATTTATGATAGTATAATACAAAAACCCCCAAATCTACCACAAAACATATAAAACCTTACAAAATATAATAAAGTAGAATCACTTACATGCAATTTTAAACTTTGTGCTAGCAATAATGATGTTCATCATCTTGATTCGAGGAACACGTCATCTTCCAGATGCAAAGACCACCACAATATATGAAAATCCAAAAAATTATGAAAACCACAATCAAAACTGAAGACACAGAAAAATTATTAGAAAAATGATTTTAGGGATTATGGTAAGTAAACTCACAAAATTGATTTAGATAAAATTATTTAATTTCATACCTGGGTTTGCAAAATTCATGTGGAAGCAAAACCCCTTTTTCTTCATAAATTCTCCATTCCTGACCTCAACACCTTCTTTAGGATTTCTTTGTGGATAACCAAACCTTTGAGGAAGTTATATTTTGACACAGATTTCGCATGCGTAAACACTTATTTTTTCATATTGATGATGTTGTTACTGCAAATGATCGATATTTCCAACAAAGACATGATGCTACGGGTAGACAAAGTCTTTTATGTCGTTTGTACATGATGTCATTTCTTGCTTCGGTGATGAGTACATTCGAAGGCCAAATGAAGATGATTTAGCGAGGCTACTCTATGTCGGGGAACAATGTGGGTTCCAAGGTATGATAGGTTGCATTGACTGCATGCATTGGGAGGGAAAAATTATCCTACAAGATGGACTGGACAATACGCAGGAAGAAGTGGAAAGCCAACCATCATTCTAGAAGCTGTTGCATCATATGACTTATGGATATGGCATGCCTTCTTTGGAACACCAGGTTCATGCAATTATATTAAAGTTCTCCATCGATCTTCTGTTTTTAGTGATGTGTTAGAAGGTCGACCACCAAAAGTGAGTTATGTTGTGAATGGTAATCACAAAACTGTGGCATATTATCTTACTGATGGCATATATCCTTCATGGGCCACCTTTGTCAAATCTATAACTTCTCCACAAATTATAAAGCATAGGTTGTTCTCTCAACATCATGAGGCCGTTCAAAAAGATATAGAACAGGCATTTGGAATATAAGCTCGTTTCACATTCCTTCGACGTCCATGTCTTATTTGGGACTACAAAAATGGGAAAAATTATGATTGCTTGCATTATTATGCACAACATGATAGATGAAGATGAACGAGAAACTTACCAAAATTTCGATCCATCCGAATTTTTCAACGACATGCATACAAATGGTAATGATGTTGTAGAGTACTCTACTGAATGAATTGCGAATTTGAGAAGTTATATGAGAAACAGAGATCAACTGCGCAACAGAGAAGCTCATTCATCTCTAGAAAATGACTTGATTGAGCATATATGGTGAAAATTTGACGATAATAATTAATCATGTCATTTATATCTCTAAAATTTGTAATTTTTAATTTCTTCATGTTTTTGTAATTTCATTTTTCTAATGAAAAAATGTACTTTATTTCAATTAAAATCTAAACATATAAAGTGAAAATTTTATTATTCAAACCGTTACTTTTACAAAACTATACTTGTAAAGTAAATATTTTATTAAATATATAATTTTATATAAAACTTTAAGTAATTGTATTAAATATGAATAAATAATATTATATGTTAGGTTGGATTGTTGATAAATGGTAAAAAAAAATAAAATGTAGATTGCTTGTATATATTGGTTGTGTAGGTGGAGGAAAAAAGAAAAATAATACTTTAATAAGAGATTGAGTTGTTATTGATTTTTGATAAACATAGTCTTGAACCAAGTCGGCACCAATAGTTAAGAGGAATTGAAATTTCATTTATTACGTTAAAATACATTTACTTATTTTGTTGAGGACACGATACTTGGATTGTCATGATTCCAAATTCATCGGTTTCCCCGGAGGATAAATGGATAATGAAGATCCAAAGTCTAGCAATATGAAGATAGTAGAAGTGATCATAAGATGTTGACGATGAGAGCACTAGGTGCAATTCGTTACAAGCCCTCACCACTCCTACATGGGATCTCGTCACTTTCGCTATTGCACCCCTTCGCCATTTGCTTCCTCCTCGTTCGCACGACGAGCCTTGGAACCGTCGTTTTTGTCAGCTTTTATAAGTGGACGTTGTATAACGTTTTAATTTCAAACGTAAACTTTTTTTTAAACAAACATATTAACACTCTAAATATCACACATATTTTACACATTTCAATCAAATTTACACAACTTTTATTTCAAAACACTTACACATATAAAAGCAAGAAACATGAATGAATCATCTTATTCAAGTGTTAGTGACTTTGAAGAGATAACGGAGCTAAAGATGATTCTCCAAGAATTTGAGTATGAGCAATCGTTTCCAAATCAAGAAGCCGGTCCTTCACGCCGCAGTAGATACATCCCCCGTGAACGTGAAACTGCTGAAGCACGTCTAATGGCCGACTATTTTGGTGACGAACCAAAATATACGGAGGATAATTTTCTGCGTCGTTATCGTATGAGCCGTAAACTATCTTTAGAAATAGTCCAAGGTATTGAAACGTATATTCAAACTTATCATCCTCTTCCCTCGCATTTTGATTTCTTTAGAGTCCGACCCAATGGTGCGGGTGTAATGAGTTTTAGTGTGATTATGAAATGCACATGTGCCCTACGCCAATTGGCTTATGGGATATCACCGAATGCATTAGATGAGGGTTTACAAATAGGGGAACATTGTGCACGCGATTGACTATGTGCATAATCCAGATGTTTGGGAAGGAGTTTTTTGGAAAACCAGACGAGAATGACATTCACAACTTATACCACGCACATACCATGGTTTATAAGATACCGGGGATGTTCGGAAGCATCGATTGTATGCACTGGGAATGAAAGAATTTTCCGAAAGAATGGCAAGGGCAATTTCACAGAGGTGATAAAAAGTACCTAACTATAACGCTTGAAGTTGTTGCATCATATGATTTGTGGACCTGGCATGCATTTTTTTGTGTGGCAGGTGCGAATAACAAGCTTACCGTTTTGTATAATTCTCCGTTATTCGACGACCTGTTTGATGACATCGGCCATGTGGTTGTGTTTGAAGTATACGGAAAAAATTTAAGCATGGGTATTATCTAGTTGACGGAATTTACCCAGAGTGAAAGCGAAACAAGAAAGTGCTCGAAAAGATATTGAAAGAGATTTTGGTGTCCTCCAAGGACATTGGCATATTATTGCCCAACCAGCGCGTGCATTTACTGTGGGCAAGTTACGGAGAATCATGTACTCGTGCATCAAAATGCATAACATGATTTTGAAAGATAAAAATTTGCAATATAATTGAAGCTAGTAAAATGTATATTCCTCCGCAACTAAATATGCAACAGACATGGTTTGAGCGTTGCGCAGTGCAAAGAAGAAAATCCAAAGAACTATATGATAAACGCATACACGCAAAGCTTCAATGATGTCTCATCGAGCATGTTTGGAAACAACATCAATGGGAACAAATTAAACATAATAGGAATAATTAGTTTCGTAAGTATTTTTTTGTATCGTATTTTTTTCATTATGTTATTTTTAGTTTTGTGTAATATTTATTGTGTTGTATTTTATTTTAATTATTAATGAAATGAATTTAGTTTATTTAATGAAATGAATAAAAAAATAAAGTTGTAAGTGGTGAGCCCCAAATGAGTAAGTTGAGGTTAGTTGTTAGTGAGGGGGTTAGAGGGCTGGGACTCGTAACGCCTCAACGGCGGTTTTGCTGATTTGGACAAGATTCAACGGCGTTATGCCGTTATAACCAAATCCAGGGGGTGTTACGTTTCCATTTGCGTTAGTGTATCAACGTGCGTTGTGCTCTAACAATTCATTTTCAAAACAAGCCCCTTGCATTAAAAATGTTACCGTTAGGAGGATGGGTGGCAACGGCTACATTTGGATCCGAAAAAATAAAGTAAATGTTCTTTATTATATAACCGTTGGTGTGTAACGGTATAAAAGAAAGGTTTGTAAACTCTTTATATAAACTCACATATAGTCACCATATACTCACAATAAATAAATAAATAAATAAATGAATAACCGTTCGATCCTATATCACAAACAAAAGGAAAAAAACAAAGTCGGGACGTGACGATCAAAGTTTTATAAACTTGATGATGGGTTTTAGAAATCCTAACTCGAAGAATGCCGGATCTTCGTCAACTCTTAACCCACTTAATTTGACACCCAAACAACAACAACAATTTATGTTAATGTGGCTTAAAAAAATTTCTCACTTCATTTCGTAGTTTATTTCGTATGTTTCATTTCGTAGTTTTTTTTGTATTTTTTTTAAATTGTAATGCTTTTATTTCGTAATGTAATGTTTAGTTTTATTAATGAAATGTTCGAATTTTTAATAAATGAATTTGTTGAGGGTAGAATTTATAAATTTGAATAAAGTGGTGTTATTGGGTGTTATGAGTTCCCGGTGTTTTTGGTGTTATATTATTTGGTGTTAAAATGATGTGGCGCTGACGTGGCAGGGGTGTTGGTGTTATAACATGTTACCATCCCTTGTGCTTTTAGTTGTGGAGGTTTGTTAAAGTGATGTGGCACCTCGTGGACCCCAAATGAGGAGGTGTGGTTGCTCATTGCACCTAGTGCTCTGATGATCATGAAGTTGTTTATTCTAATGATGATGATAATTTTGATAGAACATGTGAGGAAATCATGGAGATGGTATAAGTGGTATTTGTGAAACGGGTGTCACATTTTGGATATATTTGTTAGTTTTCTTGCTATATACTCTGTAATCTGTATTATATTTACACACGTTAGAAGAAATATGTGATAATTAGTTCAAAACGTATTAAACTTAGGATTTTTAATTTTGTTTTTTATTATTATTATTTTTAGATTAAGTGGCAAATGGGTCCATATGGGTCCCACGTCTGTTGTTATCTCTTGTTGTGAAGGATAACAATTTTCTTTCCTTGTTAGTACACATGGAATAAAAGCTTTATATGAATCCACAACAAAAAAGAAATAATATTAAATAACAAGTGTGTACAATTCCTTCCTTATGGGAAAAAAAGAAACAAACCCTTGCACAAGATTATTTAGTGTGAATCAAATTTTTTCTTCTCGTTTATTTGTTAAATGAAGTATTTCCTACTTTACTTTATTATTTTTCTTTTTTAGGTAAAGGGGAGTAATCCTGCACCTTGGTATATAATATTAAAACCAAAAACGTTTAAGTACATATGGAATGTGGCTGAAGTACCACATTAACCTCAAGCGAAAACAGCTTGATAAACAAATAGCCTAGAGATTATGACATGCCAAAAGCTCTAAACAACTCTAGAATCAAAAATGAACCTAGAACATGAATCTAAACAAAAACAAGCTAACCAGCAGCTGCCGTGAATGATGAACTTCCACCTGTCTTAGAGTTAGGAAATAAATTAGCTGATTCATCAAACCGGTTTTCAACACAATCTTCAACACCGTCATCATCAGTAGCCAAAGCAGCATATGGATTTGATGTAGCAATTCCACCTTCCTTATGGGGTATACCTTTAGACTGCAACATAGATGACGATGTAGGCACATTATTCCTAGTAGTAGCTGTTAGGACTACGTTTTTTGTATTAGAAAGGTTCGATCACCCCACGTGTGAATAAGCATTGTTTAGCTCGTAGTTGTAATGTTAGTTAGTAATATGTAGTGTAGAAGTAGTTTAGTTCGCGGAAGAAGGACGGGTCTTTACCCACTGTATGCCTGATCCGCAGCCCAAGTGGCACGCCCAAGTGGCACCTCATGTATATAAACCCCTCTCCATCCTTGGAGAGGGTGAACCTCCTCAATCTATTTTTCTTTTTTTTTTGGTTACACTCTCTCTCTCTAGGTTCCTCTTTCCCTCTACTTTCTCTCTCTAAAATCTAACAATGTTTACCATGTTCTTCCATCACCCAAGACCACTCGAATCATCACATGAATCAACCTAAAACACGATCCTACAATTGGTATCAGAGCCAAGGTTTTAGTTTTGGTTGATTTTTGTGGTATGTTTTGTCAAAAGCTGTCCAAAGTTGTTATTGTTTATAATAACTGTTATACGTATGTTTTTTCTTTATTGTTTACATATTGTTGGTTTAAAAGTTTTTATACTTGGTCAAACAGTCCAATCTTTTATCATATGTCTCACATATAGTTCTTTAGTACCAAAATGTGATATCTGTGGTCGGATAAGCTGGGCAATAACATGGTTCTTTTTCTGGTCAAAATGAGTCATCGGAAAAGCTGGTCGGAATCTGGCATGAATCTGGGTTTGTTTATTTTTATTCTTCATGACAATCGGTCTGGATTCTTGGCAGCGGTTATCTTTATTTCTTGGTAGCGGTTTCGTAAGAAAAGGACAAAAGGCAAGATAGTGACAAATCTGGTTTTTATGAAAAAGACAAAAAAGGACAGTAACTTACCTGGCGCAAAGTGGGCAGCGGTTTGAGTGAATCCAGCGGTTACCTCAAGAACAGCGGTTAGCTCAAGTTATAGCGGTTAGTAAAGTTAGCTGTTAGTAAGTCAGCGGTTAGCAAGTCAGCGGTTAGTATGTTAGCGGTTAACTCTGAGCAGCGGTTAGCAAGTCAGCGGTTAGTATGTTAGCTGTCAGCTCATGTTAGCGGTTAGCTCATGTGAGCGGTTAGCACAATGGTTAGCGGTTAAGCGGTTAGCATACATGTAACAGAATCGAAAAATTAAAGAAAAGAAGATGACAACAGCTTGACCAGTTGACCAAAACCAAAATACCAAACAACTCTCATGTGATCTCATGATATAACCATCATCAGTCAAGACCTCAAACAAAACCAAGAATAGAAGATGAAAAAGACAGTATACAACCAAATCCTATCTCTAACGAATACAAACAACCCACCTCATATTTATCTCACAACACCATCAACTCTAAATCCCACAGCCATCAATTCTAAATCTCAGTTAATTCTACAACTGAGTTGAAGTTAAATAAATGAATTAAATAAATGAATACAAGATCTCAGAAGTGCTTTCGTTGAATATTTATTATGAGATTACAAGACTCGAAGGTCTTGCAAACGAAAGAAATCTGCCATCATTGATCTTACATCGAAAAGTACATAAATCAAAATCAGAACCTCAGTTTCTTTTCTTTTCATGACTTTGATAATCATTTCATTCATCAAAGTACTACACGAAAGAAAATCATCATCATCATTGATTATATCTAAAGCTTAGCTACGTTATGATCTCAGCTTTTCTCATTTCTGTGTAAGCAAATCGCTTCAGATCTCCAAAGATCATAACACTAAATGAGTAACACATCATAGATCTAAAAACATAAATCTGAAATGAAATGATCTCAGCGTATCTCTTGGTTATCACATGCACGTCCGAAGACTAACACCAAAGAGAATCTTACATCATCGATCGATTTGAAGTCAATCTTCTTTTGTACTATATACGATATTAATAAAGAATGAACAAGAACAACAAGTGTTCAAGTCGCTCCTTTGTTTATCGATCCAGTTTTGAAGATATACTTCTAATTTTCGAAGCATAAAGATAGGACAAAACCAACGTTTCATTCTTTCTTTTGTTCGGTTTGAAACCAACAACAAACGTTACCAGAAAAACTTACCAAGACTTCATTTTTAGGTTCCTGAAGCAGAAAAGTTAAGAAATCATTTGTAGGGTTCGTCTTTGATGGTGCTTGTATTCTCACTGAAAACACCAACTAATTGGTGTGTGATATTCGTCCTTGTGAGGCCATAAGATTTGTTTTGGTTGAGATTGATGAGATAGGGTCGTATGGAGATGAAGGGGGACGGATTTGTTGACTGTGTTTGAGGTTAGTGAAAGGAGAGGAGCGTACTTTTTGAGATTGGTGGAAGACAGAAGGTGGGTGGCGGATTTTTCCAAGTGTGTGATTAGGGTTTTTGTCTAAGTGAGATTTTTTAGGGTTGGGATGGTTATATAATCTCTTATACCGGGTATTAGTGATGGATCGGGTTTAATATCTTTTAGTTTTTGGGCTTAATATGTAAACCGGGCCGCATGAATTAGTAAGTGGTGTTTTTGGCTGAATGTTGATTTGATTTGGACTGGACTAACAATTGGAAATCATGAACTGGGCTTGTCAAGTGTTGTTAGGTTCAGTTATTATTCTATACAAATGACATCTAAAAATTTATTCTTGGAGGCGTATTTTGTTGACATGATGAGTGAATTTTTGGTATTATAGTGGCGAATGATTTTCACGGGGATGCAAATGTCACGGCTAATTAATGGTTGGTTTGAGTGTTTGATATGACAAAGTGACTAGTATCTTTGAGGCGTATTTTGTTGACATAAAAGTTCGATCCGCGGAACAGGGGGTATCTAAAGAATTAGGGTATATCACTAACTTTCACAGGGAGACTTACTTTATGGCTAAGTATTTGTACGTTAACGATAATGTGACTACAGAGTTGAATGGGTATCCCTTATTTGAGATTGAAGTGGGATTTACGAAGGTGGGTACTTATCTTATCTTGAAGTCGGGGTTGGTTGGATGCATGACTTTCAATGATAACTTGCTCGTGCTTAAGATTTAAGTTGAAGACTTGGTTTATCTAGTTTCCAGAAGTCGGAGTGGATGGTTGAAGACCTGGTTAACTATCACTTAAAGGAGTTACATTATTGTACTCAGTGTCACATGCAGTAGACGATGTGGATAATCGCAAGAGGTGATGAATGTCTCATACTTTTTCAGGATAGTATTGAGTGCTCAGAGATTTGCATGGTGCACAAATTCTCTACACCGCTCTTCCAACAACAAGGCAAGCTTAAGTAACAAATTTGGGAAATTCTACCTCATTTTCAAGTTTGGTATATCAGGTTTTCTTCACCAAGTGATCACAGTAATAGCCTACAGAATACGTGATTGGTTTGCTAGTTGACGGGTTTAAAAAGTTGAGATGTGATCAGCAATTCTTATGGGACATTCGATGCTACTTGTAATACCTGAAACTTTGATAACATGTAAAATGACCAAAATGCCCTCACAACTTCAAAATTTTAATTAAAAAGTATATTAAGTTAAATAAATCCAAATTATACCAAATAAGTTACATTTAAACTTAAATAAAATTTGACAAGGCTTCTAATAATTTTGTATGTCCAAAATTAATCATGTACTACACAAAATAAATGGAAAAACGATTTATGCACATATATACATTTTATTATTTATTTCGGTATAATTATAAATAAGTATATAATTATTCAAATTAGGGATAAGTATCAAGATAATTTAGAAGGAATTAATCAAATTAATATGTGATTTCCTTGGACCAAAATAGGGCTAATCCATCCCAATATAACCGGTATTTTTTTTTTATAAAATCTCATCCTCATTTTGTTCCAAAAAAAACTTTAACGGGAGATATCAAGAAACCAAAAACAATTCGTGCCTTCTTCCTTCGAATTTTCTGGGGATCCAAATCAATTTTCCTAAGTTCAACCTATCCCAAGGAAGCCTAGAAAAATAATAAGACGAATTATAAGAGCTTGGATCCAATTACAAAAGTCTAAGAACTTTTAAAAGCCATTAAAGAAAGAACAAAACACTCAAGTTTCATTCACTCTTTTCTCTCGGGTCAATCAACAAACAAGAAAAAGACAACATAAAGGGATCTCAGTTTGGCTCCTTCTTTTCATTCTTCATACAAAATGAAACCAACTCATCATCGATCCAATTGAAGACAAGCTTCATCTTTAATATCCGAAGTATAATGAAAAAGGTCAAAACAAGAGTGTTTGAACCGTTCCATCATTCGGTCATCATCACAGATCTATGCTAAGACTTGAAGACTAACAAGATGAAAATGGAGATCTCAGTTGAATCTTTCGTACAACTCAAAGTTACATCAAGCCATTCATGGTCAAAAATCGAAAGAATACAATCATCATTGATTATATCTAAAGCTTAGCTACGTTATGATCTCAGCTTTTCTCATTTCTGTGTAAGCAAATCGCTTCAGATCTCCAAAGATCATAACACTAAACGAGTAACACATCATAGATCTAAAAAACATAAATCTGAAATGAAATGATCTCAGCTTATCTCTTGGTTATCACATGCACGTCCGAAGACTAACACCAAAGAGAATCTTACATCATCGATCGATTTGAAGTCAAGCTTCTTTTGTTCTATACACGATATTAATAAAGAATGAACAAGAACAACAAGTGTTCAAGTCGCTCCTTTGTTTATCGATCCAGTTTTGAAGATATACTTCTAATTTTCGAAGCATAAAGATAGAACAAAACCAACATTTCATTCTTTCTTTTGTTCGGTTTGAAGCCAACAACAAACGTTACCAGCAAAACTTACCAAGACTTCATTTTAGGTTCCTGAAGCATAAAGGTTAAGAAATCATTTTTAGGGTTCGTCTTTGATGGTGCTTGTATTCTCACTGAAAAACACCAACTAATTGGTGTGTGATATTCGTCCTTGTGAGGCCATAAGATTTGTTTTGGTTGAGATTGATGAGATAGGGTCGTATGGAGATGAAGGGGGACGGATTTGTTGACTGTGTTTGAGGTTAGTGAATGGAGAGGAGCGTACTTTTTGAGATTGGTGGAAGACAGAAGATGGGGGCGGAGTATTTGATGTTAGTGAAATTAGGGTTAGTTAAGTGAGTAACTTTAGGGATTGTGATAATTTATATCTGATTTTACTTGGATCGGGTCTATTGTTTTTGCTTGGGCCGAATTCTAAA
>LBNU01038836.1:14480-30292 GCA_014162995.1 Artemisia annua
GAATAAAAGATATGTGAATAAGCACATATCAGAAATCTAGACAATGATGGCAATTAACCATGTAACATAAAATAGGTAAGTTTTCGCATTTACCCAATAATCCCAATCCATTTGTAAAGAGTTAATAAAGCTTAGAAAGGTGATTCCAATTTTATAAGAAACTCAAGTTAATATATCACGAAATAAAAGTGTACAAGTTAATAAAGACCATTTCGATTATTGTCGGGTTTTTAAAAGGTTTTCAAAATTGAAGTATAAGTTTACAACGTTTTATAGATTACAACATTCCCAAGTCGTAGCGAATTTAATTAAATCAATTTTTCTCAAAACAATATCTCCCGACAATTTAAAAGGGCTAATAAAGAGTATTCGTTGTTTATTAGACATTATTTTCTTATTGTATATTCGTTACGAATCAAATATATTAAATTCGTATTGAGTCTAATATATTGTATTCGGTTCAAGTCCAATAAATGTCAATAAGAGTCCAATATTTATCCAATACCCAAGTCAAAGTCTCAATTACCGAATCCGTTAAGTATCCGAAATAACCAAACAAGTATCAATTCCAAATATCTTTCGAAACGTACCAATATTCATAAAATACATAAATTACGTTAGTCAATATTAGATTAAATGTAACAAAAATCTTACAAATAAAAGAAGACCAGTTGAAATAAATTATAGATATATATTCTTGTTTAATTTGAACACACCCTTAGTAGTCAAAACAACACACGGTTTGCAATTTATTAACATAAAACAACTTTAACCAATTCAAGCAAATCCTTCACGCACTATCTATTTCAACCCGTTTTTACTGAGATCAAACATGATCCCAAAAAGCTCATTATAACAACAAATATGGACAACAAAATTTACACAATTCCAAATCGAGGGTATGCGAGGCGAAGACTATGGCCGAGAGTCATGCACGACCAAAACCAACACTTACCATCAATATTACCATACCCGAAACTGAAGGGAAAAATGTTAGTCGACCAAGATAACACCAAAACAACCAAAATTATATTACTACAACAATAACATATTGTGTCCAAATAATCACCACGTAAGTCCCACTCTAGCCATGACTCACAACGAGTCGCAACTCGAGTTCTAGCCGATTAAAAACACAATTAATAACAACAACAGGAACAAGATGATGAACATATCAAATCCAAACAAAGCAAAAACCCAATCCGAGTCCACATCCAAAGTAAACATCATAATAATAACCGAGAGTCACATAAAATGGAACCCAACATAAAGAAAATCAATAGCTGAATCGACTCAACCCACTGAGTTGACTCAGTGAGTCGACTCGGTAAGATAGCAAACAAACACCCTCTTTTAGTCACGTTTATCGCACGAAAATCATTAATAAAATATTTTTAATCCGTATTTTAGTGTCCACGAAAACTAGTAACAAACCCTTAATATAATCTTTTTGAACACAATAAGAGTATAACAAAACGAGTTGGGACATAATATACTAAAAAGACTGAGAAAAATAGAGGAGAGGCAGCTGGGATGACGTAGGCTGCCCACAGACACGAACCATCAAAACCATAACTCGATCTAACAACCAAACCTTCGTCTTCTTGTCTTCTTAGCATCGGCAACAAGTGGTGGTACATGATGGCTGTCGTGGTGTTGGTTTTCCAGCGCGTGAAATACAGGAAAATGGAGAGGGGATGATGGGGTTTAAGGTGGTAGCGGTGGTGTAATAAGGTGGTCGGCGGTGTGGCCATGGCAGCGGTGTTGGTTTTCCAGCGCGTGAAACACAGGAAAATGGAGAGGGGATGATGGGGTTTAAGGTGGTGGCGGTGGTGTAATAAGGTGGTCGGCGGTGTGGCCATGGCAGCCGGAAAACGGCCGGAGAAGAAGGTTGAGTAACTTGGGTGTATCGGCTGGAAAGGGGGAGAGAGAGAGATAAAACACTAAAAATAAATTATAAGTGTTTTACTTCCCTTTTTATACTCCAACTAATGTTAAGTAAAATGCAAATTACAACTTGTATGGTTCATAAAAGATGAGGGCAGTTGCGAAATATTTCCACAGGGACCAAAAGTGAAACTTCTGAAATCTTTTACGAAATGAGGTACGGGGCTCATTTCGGCTAGTCAACGATAGATTCATGACACGGGAAATACACCAACGCGTTCAAAACAATATTTCCGATAAGAATGACTATAAATGCGTCTAGTTTCTCGCACATGATTGCAAACTCAAAATAATTGATCGATTCTCCGAATAGAACATATCAGGAATTTTGTGGATTGTCACAAACACTCACCAAAATCCCATAAAGATGTCTAAACCTGCTGATGAATTCTCTAGCCGTCACAGTGATTCTGATGAATCAAACCATGAAGATGCTGTCTCTGATAATGAGAATCCAAAGCAACAACAGCTGATTGTGCCTGTGGCCAATATCAAACTCCCAATTCTTAAGAAGGGGGAGTATGATATTTAGGCAATGGAGATGGAACATTATCTGGAATACATAGATAATGATGTGTGGAAAGTCATACAGAATGGTAATTTAAAGAAAAGGATCTCTGTAGGCAAGGATGGTACTATTAAAGTGCTTCCACCAGTCACTTCTGCAGAGATACATGCTGTGGAGAAAGAAAAAAAAGCTAGGACCATTCTTCTGATGGCAATTCCAAAGGAACAACTAAGAAGGTTCCATCGGATGGATGATGCCAAAGAGATCGGGGAATCAATTCGAATCAGATTTGGAGGGAATGCCAATTCCAAGAAAATGCAGAAGGCTATACTTAAACAGCAATTTAAGGCATTCACAGTGAGCAGTTCTGAAGGGCTTGAAAAGGGTTATGAAAAGTTCCAACACCTACTCTCTCAATTAGAAGCTCATGGTTCCCCTGTATCTACTGAAGATGCAAACCATAAGTTTCTTAGATCATTGCCTTATGAATGGACAAATGTGACCATGAGCATGAGGCTAAAAGAAGGTGTTGATGACTGGTCAATTGATGATTTGTTCAACAATCTTAGGGTTTTTGAACAAGACATCAAAAGAAGCTCAAAACCATCTTCAAGTGCAGCCAATGTTGCCTTTGTTGGACAAGGCAAGACAGGTACTAACAAAGTTAGTTCTGGCAGCTTTAATTCTAGTAGTTATGTTTCTTCTTCAAACAACATAAAGGAAAGAGATATCCCCGCTGGCTTTTCTGATGAAGTTCTCTACTCTCTTTTTGCAAAGAGGTCTGATGAAAGAAATCTCATCCATGATGATCTTAATCAGATTGATGATGTTGATATTGAAGAAATGGACATCAATTGGCAATTGGCCATGATTGCACTCAGGATGAAAAGATTTTTCAAGAAGACTGGAAAGAAATCATCAAATAAAATGGAAATAAACCAGTTGGTTATGATAAGTCAAAACTTGTATGCTGGAAGTGCAACAACAATGGTCACTTTGCTAGAGAATGCACAACAAAAGTGACTTCTGAAGAGAAGAAGAAGAGGAACTCCATGTATCCAGAAGAGGTGCACAAGAAAGAGACAAGCCAGGTTGGTTTGCTGACAATGGATGATGGCATTATCAACTGGGTGGAGCACACTGAAGAGGAGGAACCTACCAACCATGCTCTAATGGCCATAAGCTCTAACTCTGAGGTATCTCTATGTTCTAAACTGTGTATTGATTCATACAATAATGTTAAAACTATTTGTGATAAACAAACGAATCAAATAGAAGAACAGGAGATTAAAATACTTGCTTATGAAAATGGTGTTAAAACCTTAGAAGCTCAGGTTAATAAACTTCAAACACAACTAGCCAATTTAAATCAAAAACTTATGTTTCAGGCTAATGAAATATATGCTAAAGATGAAAAACTGAAAAAGTATAGGAGAATTGGTGAAAAAGCTCTTAAAGATAAAGAAGAATTACAGCAAATAGTAGACAAATGGAAAAATTCTTCTCAAAATTTGTCAAAATTAATAAATAGTGGTATGAGGTCAACATGTAAAATTGGTCTAGCATATGAGATAAAATCAGATAGTGAGGTTTTAAGCTATAAAGAAGAAATGGATAGAAGCATGTTTACTAGTTCAGATACTGACTTGGCTGATTCAATTGTATATAGTAGATTCTTAAAAACTGATAACTACAAAGGAGTTCCACCTCCTTTAAGTGGAGACTATACTCCTCTACCTAAGAAAAAGTTTGATGAATCACTATATGTGTATGGTAAAAAGGGACCTCAAGTGCCTGAAACAAAGGTCTCAAAAGATAAATCTAGTGAATACTCTACCTGCCAATCTAATGACAGTGAAGAGTCACTTGGAAACATCTCTAAGCCCTCTGAATTAGAACCTGAAAGTGTGTCAAGGTCTAATTCTGTTAAAAGTGATAAACCTGCTGTGTCTGAACCTAAACAAAAACCTGTTGAACCTAGTTGTGAAGCTCACTTAAAATATCCTAGGCAACAAGTAAATAAACCAGAGACACCTAAAAGGGAAAAGAATGATAAATGGAATAAAGAGTTAGGAGGAGGTTATGTGTTTACTTAGAAAAGATGCTTTGTGTGTAATAGCATTAGTCATTTGATAAAAGATTGTGACTTTCATGAAAAAAGAATGGCTAAAGAAAATGAGTTGAGAAAACAAACAATGGTTAATACTGGGAATGTTGTGGTTAAACCTGTATGGAATAATGTGAATAGAATTAATCATGCTAATCAGTTTGTCCCTAGACAAGTTCTACTCAATACTGGTAACACAAATGTTAATTCTGCTCGTTTAAGGGTTAATACTGGTCATTCCAAAGTTATTTCTGGTACACCAAATGTTAATACAGGTAGAAGCCATGTTAAACCTGTTGGGCAAAAGGTTAATCCTGTTCATCCCAAGGGTAATACTGGATATTATAGACCAAAAAAACCAGTTAAACCACAGGTGAATCAAGCTAATCATAGAAATCACTTTGCAAAATCTTATTCACCTGTGAGAAGACCTATTTCACAAGTGAACAATATTAACCAAAGAAGAAATTTCTCCAAATCAATATCACCTGTGAGAAGACCCATTGTAAATAATACAGCTAAGATCTCAAACTCTTATGCTGTAAGGGGTAAAGGGGGGTCTCCTACTAGAGACTTAGACTGTTGGAAATGGGACCCATTAAAAAATGAACTTACCTATAAGTCCCAAAGCAGTATCAGTGGATCTTGTTCTTACAAGACTTACAAGTATGTTGATCCACAAAATGGACCCAAGCCTGCACAGGCTTGGGTCATTAAGAGAAACTAATCTCTTATTTATGTGCAGGATCATTCACTTCAGGAACTAAGCTATAAAGATTTATTTGATAGTGGATGCTCAGAGCACAAGCTGGGTTTTAAAGAACCCTTGGATATATTTGAAAGGAAAATGTACATCAACCTATTTCCAGCAAGAATAGAAGATTGGAATATCAGCAGCGATAAAGGTGGAAAAGTCTGGAAGATAACTAGAGCTGATGGCACATCTAAATGCTACAAGAACATGGAAACATTGGTAAAGTCTTGTGACATAGAGGACTTAGATACCCTATGGAAGCTGGTTCAACTGGATTTTAAGACTGGAGGGAAAGCTGATGTGAAGGCACAGGAATTGTTTGTGGATCTTCATAGAATGTTTGCACAAAGCTCTGCAGATGTGCACTGGAACTTTTCTAGCCAAGATAAGACTCTCTTGTGGCTGTTATACACTACAAGTGGAGTTCATCATCTTTCAACCAAAGGAGGTGTTGATATCTTTATGCTCACTGATGTTGTATATCCTCTAAGCACTGAAGTGCTCTATGGAATGATGTCCTCAAAGCTTCAATGTGAAGAACAAACCAATTTAGTTGATAACCTTCTTCTCAGCATAAGTGGTCAACTGTTAAGTAAAATTTGTGATGAGCTTGATCATGATTCCAAGGCAAAGAAAAGGAAGAGAGATTAAGTTTTGAGAAAGCCATCACTTCTTCTCAAGGTTATTGCATCATTTTAAGAGACTTGCATTGTGTTTGAATAACTCATTAGGACATGTTTGTTTTCGGAAAAGTTGATTCATGTTTTGCAACATCAAAGTTTTCTTTTGTTTTAGTTTAAGTACTTTATACACATTTTCATGATTAACAAAGGTCTTTTGGTTTCTTAAATTTACGTGGTACCTAGCTACATTTAAGGAGAGGTTAAATGTATAATTTGAAACTAAAAGTTGTGTTTGCTAATAATTTGAATTAATGTGCATTTTAAGTTAAGTCAGGTGATTAAGTCGGTTGCATATATACGTATTGATGTCTTCTCTTGGTTTTTGGACTAATTTTTCCAGGGAAAAATATGGATTGAAGACATACGGAGGCTATTTTCAGACTTTTGGTACAAATACTTACGGGTTAATGTTGACCATCAGTTAAGTCTGGTGATTAAATCTGGTTGACCAAAATTAAGTCTGGCAGTGTACTTTTTATGAGCGTTAGTACTGGTCATCGTCCCAATGATTTTCACTGTTTAACTAGTACCGTTACAGTTTTACAATATTCTAGGAGTATATAAAGATAATATTTTGATTTTATTTTCAATTCTTATCTTTTATTTTCTCTCCAAAAATATTGTAACAAACAAGTCACCTATTTTCGGCAAGAAAATCGCATACTCTGTTTTCACCTTGGCTATTTAAACCCTACATCAAAATCTTTTCAAAGTACCTTTCACTATTCAACGCAAAAATAATATTGCAAGAATGAAGTACTGTAACAAGCACAATCAAGTAGGGTTCTTGAAGAAACCAGTGGGCAGTGATGACTTCCATAAAATCGTGTATTTATGAAGGGTTCCTACATCAAGTATGCATTAACATGTAACCATATCATCTATGATTCCCTAGTCAAACAGTTTTGGCAGACTGCCACTGCCGAAACTCTTGCTGACGGGACTGATGCGTGGTTTTGCAACCTTACAACAGGTTTTACCTCTCGATGGATCTCAAGAGGCTTACAACCCCACCAGGCAGTGTACCTGTCCGATGTAGTATAGTGTAGTGGTAAGTACGGGGGATTGTTCGTTCTCCATAGGGAATAGTGTTCGTTAGGTATGAAAAGCTACTCTAATTATGTCTAAGGGTGAGGGAAGATTATTTTTGTTTTTTTTATATTTTATGAAAGCAAGTAAAATCTCGGGTTTGAAGGAGTGGGCGGAATTAGTTGCTAGCCAACTAACCCAAAAACTACTATTGCAAATAAAATAAAATAACAAGAAAATAAAAGGTTGTGAAACTTATATGGAGACAAGTGTGTTTACTTAGATTTCCTTACTCCCTAACTATCTTTTACCGGTTGGTTAGTGTGTATTAATTGCGTGGATGACGGGTGTATTCCTTAATACCATTCGTGGGGTGGCGTACGTACTTCCCCAACTCTATAAGCTCCTACTTCACTCCTATGTCGAGCCGGCTAAGAAGCTCCTAACATGGGAACATTAGAATTCGCTCATGCATTAAATACAACCATAATAACCTAGTACGCATTGGTTCATGTTTCTTAAGAAGTTCAAGCAAGTTACCGTATAGGAGGTTAGCCAGTTTTCTTAAGCCTAACATCAATAAACAATCATCCAATACAATTAATAACACACCAACAACCAATAATCAATAGTTAGGTTTCATTAGATCTAAGCAAACACAAGATAAATCAAGCCTAGCATGTTAATTGAAAGACAAGCATAAGATATAATTAACCAACACATAGACATATTGATTAATTTGAAGGGAGACTTTCTTTAATAGAACATGGAAGACTTAAGGGTGAAAAACCCTTGAAAAAGCTGATAAAATCGTCTAGGGTTTGTTCCCAAAAAGTTGCACACTAATGAATGAAAAATAGAAAAGTATATATAGAAAATACATTCTGATCACCTAGATCCATTAGGGTTCTCGCCGTCACGTACAAAACTTAGCTGGGCCGTCACCTAGATCCATCTCGGATCACCTAGATCCATTTCAGAAAATTACTGCCTGACGCCGTCAGGTTGTAGTGCCTGACGCCGTCAGAAATGATCTGACAGAATTCTCATGTTAAGTTTCCGGAAAATTTTTGGAAAAACTATACCTTACTTCCTGGAATTCCTGAAAAAACATCATTATGACTCGATACAAGCATTTGACTCAAACAAGTACTAATATGCATGTTAATTTGCATTGTTATGATTCATGTTCATTCGTTCATATAAACCGATTTAGATTTCCCTTACACTTATCTTTTGCAAAATACCTTTATATGTAGTTAAGACGAAGTTAAAAACAAAATAAAGCATTTTCAAAAGTTAGTTTTTGAAGCATGAATCAATAACAAGAAATAATAACATACATACGGAAGCAAAAACAAACAAACAAATAAATAAACACACAAAACAAATAAAGCTTGGGTTGCCTCCCAAGAAGCGCTTTTCTTTATTAACGAGTCTTGTAGCTAGACTCAAAGTCACCGTACATTACGTGACTTCATCGTTAGTCACGTCCTCTAGGTCACCCTTAACAAATGCCTCAAATTCCGGATCCGATTGCAAATACCCTTTGTAAAGGTTCATCACCTTCTTCTCAATTGCTCCTACAATCTTATTGGCAACCTCTTTATTAACCTTATACTTAGGCCCGAGGGTCAAGCAATCCTTATAGTAGAGGCCCCGTTTTTCCCACACATAATTCATGCCCTTTCTCTTGTCTTCATCATTAATATCATCAATTGCACTAATGTTATCTTTACTTAGTCGGGGCACAAAACGAAATTCCTTCTTCTTGTTAGGCATTCTATATGTAATCCTATCGGTCTTATTAGAAAATTGAATTGTCCCCTCCAATTCATCGTAACTCAACTTGGACTCCTCCATGAAAGGCTTACCTAATATTACATGGAATAAGCTACAGTCTATAACACTTGTTAGATCCTCAACAATCATAAAGTCGGTGACATACGTAAAGTTCCCAACTAAGACATGTAAATCTCTAACCCTCCCGATAAAATTACAAACTCCACCGGGGTAGTTTGGGTCCTTCCTAGGGGTAAGCCTCTTGTTCACTATATCATGATAGACACTTGAAGACATGACGTTGATTGGGATTCAAAATTAATGTAAGCGTGATCAACGTATCTATATCCTATCATGCATGGTATCTTTATGTTCCTAGGGTCACCTCTTTTTATCTTTGGATCAATTTTAGCGAAGGGACAGCGAGGGTTATCAATTATGTTATGGTAATAGGCGATCTCTTCCTTAGTGGGATAAAGATTAAAATATTCATCACCTACTCTCTCGTCTTCCTTTTCCTCTAAACTTCCAGAATTCTTAGGATCATCATATTCTAAGTCCTTGCATGCGTGTGTTGCGCCTGCTATGTCATTAAGTGCATGATCTAATTGAGCATCAATCAAACTATTAAGCTCTCTAAGCTCCCTAATTTCACTTTCGATTTGGTACCGCAATGACGCTACTCCGTCGGGTGTGAGGGGTGGATTCGCGCTTTCCATAATGGCCAACGGAATAAATAATGGACAAGTTACTACGAACAAAAACACAAAGAAAAAGATAGACTAAAGAAAAACCTAGAAAAATAAAATAAAAATCTTACTAGAAAGGAATCTAGTGAGTAGACCTATTAAAATAAAAATTCAACCTAAACAATAACTATTCCCCGGCAGCGGCGCCAAAAACTTGATGCGTGGTTTTGCAACTTTACAACAGGTTTTACCTCTCGAGGGATCTCAAGAGGCTTACAACCCCACCAGGCAGTGTACATGATCGATGTAGTATAGTGTAGTGGTAAGTACGGGGGATTGATCGTTCTCCATAGGGAATAGTGTTCGTTAGGTATGAGAAGCTACTCTAATTAGGTCTAAGGGTGAGGGAAGATTATTTTTGTATTTTTTATATTTTATGAAAGCAAGTAAAATCTCGGGTTTGAAGGAGTGGGCGGAATTAGTTGCTAACCCACTAACCCAAAAACTACTATTGCAAATAAAATAAAATAACTAAAACTAAGTGGTTGTAAACTTATAGGGAGACAAGTGTGTTTACTTAGATTTCATTACTCCCTAACTATCTTTTACCGGTTGGTTAGTGTGTATTAATTGCGTGGACGACGGGTATATTCCTTAACACCATTCGTGGGGTGGCGTACGTACTTCCCCAACTCTATAAGCTCCTGCTTCACTCCTATGTCGAGCCGGCTAAGAAGCTCCTAACATGGGATCATTAGAATTCGCTCCTGCATTAAATACAACCATAATAACCTAGTACGCATTGGTTCATGTTTCTTAAGACGTTCAAGCAAGTTATCGTATAGGAGGTTAGCCAGTTTTCTTAAGCCTAACATCGATAAACAATCATCCAATACAATTAATAACACACCAACAACCAATAATCAATAGTTAGGTTTCATTAGATCTAAGCAAACACAAGATAAATCTAGCCTAGCATGTTAATTGAAAGACAAGCATAAGATATAATTAACCAACACATAGACATATTGATTAATTTGAAGGGAGACTTATCTTTAATAGAACATGGAAGACTCAAGGGTGAAAAACCCTTGAAAAAGCTGATAAAATCATCTAGGGTTTTTTCCCAAAAAGTTGCACACTAATGAATGAAAAATAGAAAAGTATATATAGATACATTCTGACGGCGTCAGGTTATAGGCTCTGACGCCGTCAGCTCGCCGCTATTAGGGTTCTCGGATCACCCAGATCCATCTCTGACGCCGTCACGTATAAAACTTAGCTGGGTCGTCTCTCTTTAACTTACACCTGACGGCCTAGGATCCATAACACCTGACGCCGTCAGGTGTTATTTTCACATTTTCTTCTTAGGGCGTCACGTATAGTCAGAATCCACTCCTTTGTCTTGGTTGGCTGACGGCGTCACCTTGTGACTCTGACGCCGTCAGGAAGGATTTTCAGCATTCGTTTGAGACTTTGTCGTTTTCTTCACTTTATGCTCCAAAAACGTCCAAAATGAGGTGTTTTCCAGAATTCTTCTCAAAAGTACCTAAAATGACAAAAGGAACGGTTTAAGGCAATATTTGATCATATTATCACGAATTAAGGCTTAAATGACCCCCTAAAATGGGTACACTTTTCACCTCATCAAATACCCTTACACTTGAGATTTACTTGTCCTCAAGCAAATAGGCTTTTATTCCAATCAAAATATGAGTTAGGGGTCATTTAACACTAATATAAAAGTAATTACGACAAATAGTTACTCGACCCTAATCATAATAAGCACGGAAATCATACACTAGCACCTCACAAATAGTGTTTGGATACTCTAATCTCTCGGGTGTTATAAACCTATACAACTACATTTGAAATGGAATAAAATCACTCACTACCTATCATAGCAAATAGATTACCATAGGCTTGGGAGAGGATCAATTGCTCCTCCACTAGGCGTAAGCACCAAAGATAAACTATCAAAGAGGGCTTTCCAAAGGGTTGTAATGTAAGGTGTAGGGATATGATAAACACGGTTTGGTTGGAATAAAGGGTATTTTACTGGTGGCAAGTTAATTATCATGATCAAATACATGTACTATACAATGTTGCTAAGCGAAGACTCGACTCAACTTAAGCTAAAAATGAAATAACAAAAACATAAACAAACATAAAAAGAAAACGGGATGGTAGTCCGTATGTTTTTTCTACTTCTCTTTTTCTCATTTTTTTTGTATTTTTCTTGATTTTTTCGATTAATTTATTTATTTATTTATTTATTTTTTTTGCATACACTCTTGCTCTACCATCCAAAATAATACATTATAGGGGCCTCGATTCTCCCCTTACACTTGAACTTTTACATACTTTACAAATAACTAATCTAATGACTCGAATTAAGATAATCGAAACACTTGGAGTATTTTTTTTAAAAATATTTAGCACATATGGGGGTAATAATGTTGTTCTTCCCCATTACTCCATTAAACTAGTACTTTACCCATGAGTCCCAATCGTCCCAAAACAATATGTACAAGATAGGACTCGACTTAGCAACCATGTAATCAATTAGATAATTAACAAAGGGTTTAACACAAATGTTGTCACAATAATGCACTAAAGATGAGTGCATACAAGGTAGGCTAAGGCGATTTGGGTGTACATTTAAGTGGGGTGTAACAAATTCTCACTTTGAGTAAGATGCTCAAAGGTCGAAACGAAAAGACAGGCTCTGAGGGGTGTACTAGGGGTATCGTGTACCAAAAATGGGTACAACGCAAAGGGTGTGGGAGAATTACTTGACCAATGTAGCCAACGTAATTATAACAAAAACACGGGTGTAAGACAAGGGGTTAATCCTAATTATGCCTCTTATCATGTAGTAGATCTAACTACACGAATGTAGTCTCACTTGTGGATTTGAGATGGTCCTAACGTAAGTTCTAGAATCTAAGTGCTACCGGTACATACATCATAGCATAAATGCTTTTCCTACCAATTCTAGGGGCGAACCTCACATATTTGGGGTGGAAATTTTTTTAATGGTACGGTTTTTTGTGCTAGTCATATAATTTCCTATCAATGAGACGCTTATTAGGACCAAAGTTTCATTTCTAAATGTTGTAAAAAATTTTAAATTGGCGGTAAAATTGCCCTAACAAATATTTCTTTCGGTTTTATTACAAATTTACTATCAAACAAACAAAAATCAAGCGCAATTGCATTCTCTAAGGTGTCTTCATTTACCCCCCCCCCTTACACTTAAACCGAACATTGTCCCCAATGTTCACATAAAAGATGTAAAAGTAATGAAAATGTAAGAATGAAACAAATACTCCCCTGATTCGTTTGGTGTGGATAGTGAGGTAACATGGTTAGATCTTCTTCCAAGAAAGATGAACGCTCAAAGCCTCCCTTCCGAAATATAAATCATTTTCTTGTCCAAAATAACATGTTAACCTGAAAAACAATAAAGGCGAACCTCGCGTAAAATCAGCGGTATAATCTATAATAAGATATAATGCTTGTGGAATGAATGTTTTTGCAGAATTCCTGAAGATTATAAGTTAGAGAATTAACAAAACTTTTTATGATTCCGGAAGAAAAACAAAACTTTCAAAAATTTCAGAAAATTACTGTCTGACGCCGTCAGGTTGTAGTGCCTGACGCCGTCAGAAATGATTTGACAGAATTCTCATGTTAAGTTTCCGGAAAATTTTTTGAAAAACTATACCTTACTTCCTGGAATTCCTGCAATAACATCATTATGACTCGATACAAGCATTTGACTCAAACAAGTACTAATATGCATGTTAATTTACATTGTTACGATTCATGTTCATTCGTTCTTATAAACCGATTTAGATTTTCCTTACACTTATCTTTTGCAAAATACCTTTATATGTAGTTAAGACGAAGTTAAAAACAAAATAAAGCATTTTCACAAGTTAGTTTTTGAAGCATGAATCAATAACAAGAAAAATAACATACATACGGAAGCAAAAACAAACAAACAAATAAATAAACACACAAAACAAATAAAGCTTGGGTTGCCTCCCAAGAAGCGCTTTTCTTTATTAACGAGTCTTGTAGCTAGACTCAAAGTCACCGTACATTACGTGTGTGACATTTCTAAAAATTCATGACTTATATTTTAAATAATAGTTTATTTAATAACTATCATATTTTAATAAATTAACTTCGTAGGAAGTTATCCGTGTACATCCAATTCTTTCGACCACGACTATACTATGTCCACTCTACATTTCATATACTCCACTATTTTTTTCTTTGTAATCCTAACTTAAATAGTCACTTTCACTTTTATTTTGGGAATTAATTACTTAAAATTACCAATTACGTATAACTACGAAGGTATTTGTAATAATTAAGCAAAAGTTATTGAAAAACCCACTATTTACAAAAATTATATTTTTGTAATTTTTACAATTATATTTTATCACAATGGTACCATTAAAAGTTATTTCTAATTAACCCGGTACCCGAATTCGTCAAAACTACTCAAGCTATGCACTAAACGGTACCCCGTAAATCAAATGTGGGACAAAAACTACAAGCACAACCACCCCAAGTGAGGTGGCCGGCCATAGTGTCCCTATGGACACTTGGTGCTCCCAAAACTATCCTAACAATATTCCACTAACACCTAACTATCAACAACTTTGCATGCAACTAAAAACATAGATCAAAAAAAAAGTTTCCATCTCTCTTCTCCCTCTCTTTTGGCTCGTTCCATCCTCAAGACCACCAAGGAGACCATATTTCGCAAGAACAAAGTATTTTACAAGTAGTTATAACATCCATTTACAAGGTTTGAATATAAAACCTATGGATTAGTTAGGGTTTTCTTGACTTAAAGACTAGTAATCCTTCAAGTCAAGTAACTCATTAGAACTTTCATGTTTTTGGTATGCTTCCTACCACATTCTAGTTAATTTTTACATGCATGGCAGTAGATGTAATTTGTTACCACTCTAAATTTTATGGTTTTGTTAAACTTTATGAAAATTATGAGTATATATATATATATATAGTCATACTATAGTATATAGTATACGTATAGTTAGTATACGCTATATAGTATATTATAGTATATATATATATTATAGTTTGTATATATATATATATAGTATGTATATATAGTATATATATACGTAGTATTATGAGTATAGTATATGATATATATAGTAGTGTATATTAAGTTTTGGGTGTAGAAGATGTTTGATGTAATTTAGGAACCCATGACACCTTGAGAGGTGTATGGTAGATTATGGATTGTTGAGGTTGATTCGATGATGAAATTTGGATTAGTTATTAGTACCTGAAAAACTATTTTTGACGAAGGTTATATAAAATGTCTTCTGGTCTTATTTTAAAATATACAGATAAACTTCAGTAGGTTTGGTACCCATTTTTGACTTCAAGATAAAGAAAATACACGTTAAGGATGAACCATTGGCCGAAAGAACGGGTAAAAACGAAGATTTTGGGTTATAAGCGAAGAGAGTTATGTAAAAGCAGTTATACCAAATGTTATTGAAGCAATTTGGAACAGCCTGGACATTTTTATAAGATTTTAGGAGAACTCAGCAACTCGCATGGCCTATTGTTTGACAAGATTACGTCAGAAAGTTAACAACCAGAAATGAAACCATTGCAGAAAAGAACGGACTAAATGAGTTTGAAACGGAGAAAGTTACGCTATAAAAAAGTTGACAAGTCGTTTTTCTTACATATCCTGAAATGTGTGGTTGCTGAAGTTTTTTTTAGTAAATTTTCCATGAAAACAGCCCTAACCCTCATGTAAAATGTACCAACATGATTAAAAATATGTTAGTACTTGTTTAGAGCTCAACCTGGGGATATAAAGAATTCTTGAAAAACTGACTGTATATATTATTTGTTTTTGGAACGAATTAGTTATGATTTTTCGAAAGTTATTGTTTACTAAAAATACCAACAGCCTCATACTCAGAAAATTGTTCTATAGTATAAACAGGAACTATGTAATACACCCATGTTTGGCCGTTTTCAGAATTGCTAAGTGTTATATTTTACGGGTCTAAAACTATATTTCACTATATTTCACTATATAATCTACGTATAACATTATTAGACTATTATGAACATGTAATATTCACTATGATCTGGCTTTTAGCGGCTCGACATGATTGAAGTAGGCTTTTATTATTAGAAGGAGTGTAAAATTAGTTACGTTTGGTCGAACAGCAAACGATTTGTATATAGTGTATTAAACGATAACCAGAACTACGAGAATGTAGAGTAACCTACATGG